>JAFBMS010001090.1:0-48182 GCA_019788955.1 Albula glossodonta | reverse complement strand
CCCAACCCATCCAGCATTAGGGCCTGAGAATCAGGTCTGAATTTTTCAGCCAGCCATAGAAGATACTAGACACATCTGAGGATATATCTGAGATAAATATATGGAGACCACCCCCTGGGTAAAATAAGGGGTCTCCTTTTTACCACCTTGTTCAATGTGAATCAGAGATGCACACTCTGCACTGAGATGAGCTGTCATTGGATATGTCATGAGTGCTGGTACATGGCTGTTGAGTGAGCCAGTGTTCAAAGCAAAGGCCCAGCAGGTACCCCTGTGCATCCCTTTGCATTCAAACGTGTGACAGCTGCTCCAGACTCATGACAAACAGCTGTGACACAATGATTGTCACAGCCGTTGGGAAGGCAAAGTTTGTGACAGCATGTGATGGAGGGAGAGGGCATGTCAGTGTTTTGTCTAGCACACAGCTGAGTGGGAGAGAAAGGGGAGGGCTGAAATGACAGGAAGAGAGTGATATTTTTAACTCTGTTTGGTCACACTGAGGTGGATGAATCCTAAGGACATTTCCCAGCCAGACAACTCCCTGGGGTGCAGACCAATGCAGCAAACAATGATCTAGTAAAAGTAAACCCTACACATAAGTATTCAGATACTTCACTGTATATGAATATGAATAAAAACGATTTTAGTTCTCAGTCCCCAAAGATTGCATTTCCTGCTCTGCGTTTCTGACTGAGGGCCTTTCCTCTCCACATTTATGCTGAGCTGGCCCCGGAGCTCTTGACTGCATCTGCCCTCTCCTTTTTGTTTGCTCTCTCGCTCTCTCTCTCTCTCTCTTTCTGTGTCTCTCTCATTCTCAAAAAACAAGGGTTCATCAACGCTTGATATTGGATTCTTTATTAATGGAGCCCATGGTAGAGGTGTTTTTAAGTGGGCCGGAATGAGAAATGCTGTTGCCTGGATTGATCTAGAAGGTGTTGATCCAGCTGGAAAACTGCCAGTATTTAACAGACAATTGACAGCCTGTATCACAGGCTTCTCAGTCATAATCATGACTCAATAAATCCCTGAAACCAGTAGAAACAAAAGGAGCAAATTTTGAGCAGAACCTAAGGATTTGGGGGTAATGGAGATGGGAGTTGTTATGGTTAACTTATGGATGATGTGTACAAGGTACTAGTACTACAGCCTTTTGAGAGAAATGTACAAATGTGCAAATGGGGAATTGCATTTGGTGTTTGTTAATGTTGAACAGAGGAAGCAGATGCTGACAGGCAGGAAAAGGGAGAGTAAGAAAGGTGAAGGCAGTGTTGGAATGGTGTTTTATTTCATTCAAGGGGTCCTTGTGTTGAGCCTGGTCTTTTGTTCTGCGATACCTGCTCTCCTCTCCCAGGCTCTCCACAAACACAAGGACCTCATTAGAGAAAGAAATGCTGAATAGAGGGCACTTGTGCATCCACTGCAGCGCACACACACACAGACACACAGACACACACACACACACACACACAAAGGCATGCACAAATACACACAAACATACTACACATACTGTAATTGCACTATACACATTCACATAGCTGCAAACACACATTCTGCACAGGTATGTATGTACCTCACACAAATACATGCTGGAATGTATACCCACTGTCGTGCTGGGGGAGGTGGAGGGAGGAGCATGTTCCTCTGCTCCTCCCCTTGGACTGCTGTCAGGTCTTGTTCCCTCCTTCAGCCTGGAGTGAATGCAGGAATGTACTCACTAACAGGCAGGCTCAGCTAGAGGTGATTCCTAATAAACTCAGGTGTGAGCACTTGCCTTCAGTTCGGCCATTTATTTAAGCACAGCCTTCAAGGCTGAAAGGAGAACTTTTGGGGTTTTGAGTAGCTTTTCTCCCGGGCTCTGCTGTTTTTCATAGGTTCATTTTTTTTGTCTGCGTTTCCTTCCGCTCACCCCCTGGCCCAGTGGCCACACCTGCCACTGTGCCTAATCACACACATAACACATACAATTACAAACTCAGACACAAAACATGTCGCATCATAATCATAAAATGACAACTGCCTACAAATAGGAGCAAACATCGTGTTGATAGTTTTATTTTTATTTTCTCATTAGTTGGTTAACAGAAAAAAAAAAAAAAACATTTGCATAACTTCCAGAACTTAAACGTTCATTTGCACTTTGAAACATTTGAAGGCAATCACTCAGACAGAAGACCTAAAATAACTGCAAGCTGACGCATAAGCCTTCAAGCCTTCTTGAAGCCTACATGGTCAAGCTTAGTATCCAGTACCACTGGGTGACATGGTGGTGGATGTGGGAATGAAATTGCATTACTCCATCAATTAGGCTTAAAAAAGTGCAGAATCATTTACAGTGCCACAGATACCCCATGCCAAGACACATAGACCAGCCTGGTGCTGAAATAGCATAACAAACAGAGAAGGAGAAAGCACTCTGAATCAAAATGCTTTCTATTTCTCCTCCACAGATCATCAAGAAATCCCTAACCTCTCAGTCTCCTGCAGCCAAAGTAAAGGGAACTGTTAACCTTATATTCTTTTTTCCATTCCCCGATGAGACTAAACCATGTACTTATTTGGATAAAGGTGGCTAACACATAGGCTTACATACAATAGATGGCAGTATAAAAAATGTTGAAGCTGAAGAAGAAAGAAAAGATCTAATTTGGTTTTTAATTATCAATCCACGTTGGGAAGAGTCTTGTTGATGTGTTTTGGAATACCTGATGCTGAAACGACCTGTGGCATGAATAATCTGTATGGTAAGAGCACATAGGTGTGGAGACAAGTAATTCACGTAAATAACATATTCAGACATGACATCAGCAATATTCCCAGCAACAGCAACATCCAGACCAACCTACGAACCTTTAAAATGGAATTTAGTACGTCACTTTGCAACTTTTCTTTTGATACATAGTAAAATCTGTTCATGCATATGTATGCCTGGAATGAAGGCGCTAAAAGAGGGTGGAGATTTTGTAGATGAGGCCAGTTATGTATTCCGTGTAAACCTTGCAGTAACTGCAATTTCCGTCTTTGAGTGGGACTTTTTACGGCTTGTGGAAGCAGGCGGAACTTTTGCGTTGTCCAAGAATTACTATATGTCAGTTAACATAACAGCAAATACTGACGTGATATTACACAGGTTACAAACTCACATGATAATCGCACTACTGGAGGAATTTGAGCCACGCACCCATTAAAGAACAAATTCTCTGTCGGCCATCGGCTGTGGTGATGCCGGATCTTTTCAAAGTGCAGTTGCGTGGCTTACAGGTGCGTTGCTCATCATACAACGAACAAGTGTTCCGAAATTGAAAACAGACATATCCCATGAATGCCCAGGTCTATAATAACCACAAATGTTGTACCAAAGTATGTCACGGCAGCTTTTTTTCAGGAATACCTCAGTCTACAGACAGGCGGAACAAGCGGAAAACGTTTGCCGTACTGTACTAACCTTATTTCAATCGGTGTTTATATTCTTCCTGTTGAAAGCTTTTTGTATGCTGCCTAACATCATGCCATATTTTTTCTACTTCCTGCACTGTTAGCTTTGTTAGCCCTATAAGTAATACAGTCATTTTGAATATGATGTCACTCCAAAACTTTCTCTTCTCGGTTGGTATTTAATTCCTATGCTGTAATACGCCATTATGAAGCCTTGCCTCGTTGGCTGTTGAATCATTTACCTGGTCAGGACATTTTCTGTGGTTCCCTCACTACTGGCGCCTGGTTGCTCCGTATCAATTTGGCATCGCCTTGTTATGTGGATGTGTACGCATGTCATATCTGACCTTTTTGATGGGCGTCTCCCATCGCAAAAATGCGGCATGCGGGCGTTTAATTTTTTTTTTTTTTTTTTTGATTGCGTATTGGTCTTAGTGAATCGGGCTTTCGGTGTTTGCAACCGCAAAAGTTGCTTAATAGCGAATATTTTCGCGCTGCGACTGTGCCTTAGTAAATTTGGTCTGCAGTCTTTCGGCGGGGGGCTAGTTCCTCATTACCACACTGACCCTTTTATAAGATGTTCCACCACACTTAACTGATGTAAGTGAAGTGCACTGTTTAATATTTTAATGAACAGAACACGTATTAGATACAGCCATGCTGGGTTGGATGGGATTGAAATGTGAAAGTCCTGATTGACCTCATGCTCTGCTGAATATGGAGAAAGAAAGAACAGAGTGGGGCAAACTCAGATGTGCGTTCCCTCACTTTTTAGATGACAGAGAGGCCACTCACTCCTCTGAAAGCCCAAATATGTTTTCTTTTCTTTTTCAATCTGGCTAGCAGCCAATGTAAAGTTTGGTGGTCCCAGTGCATTAGATCTCTCTCTCTGTCTCTCTCTCTCTCTCTCTCTCTCTTGCTCTCCATTTTACATGTAACACAAAAATAAAGTTGCACCCCCATCCCAAAATGAAATCAGTAGCTTAAAATGTGCACTGATGTAAAATATATAAATATATATATATATATATATAATTTAAAATATACATGTAAGAAAAAAAGCCTTTGAACAGGCAATGATTACGAGCAGACATGAAGTGCTGTGTGTTATAATGTACTATAGCCTCCACACAACTCTCGCTTCTGTTGTATGCAAGTCTTTGTAGTGGATCTAAAGAAGATGTTTCTGAAAAGCACTCAAACCAGTTCTTTAATATAGATAGAGGAGAGACTTTCACTGACAGCTGGTCCATGCTCTGTGAAATTACAGTCGTGGGAAAAAGACTTTGCAGACAGTCTGAGAATTTATACTGACCTGTTTCACACCAGCGAACAACCGCCAATTATGGCACGGACAGAATCACAGTGCAACTGCACGGCATTACAGCTGTCAGAGGAGGGCGAACTAGCCCTTGCTACACAGTCATCAAACAAAGTTCTCACAGTATATGTCACAGAGTACACGCTAATCTTAAAACAGTGTCCTTTTTGTTCTGGTAATATTCAGCAGAGAATATTCGGAGAGAACCTCAGAAGATAAGTGGTCTTTTAACAGAACTAGCCTACTCTATTCTCCCTTTCCCCTAATTTCTTTCTTTTTACTTTTTTGGGATGAAAGCACGGTGTGCTGTGAATAGTGAAATTGTCAGAGCCAGGCAGTGAGTTTTAATTTATGGGGTTTTATTTCTGGCAGAAGCTTGAAGCAATGAGATAGTAAAAAAAAAAAAAAAAAAAAAAAGAAGATACAGTAAAGCTGCTTTGTCCACAAAATTCCTCCATTTTGTAGTAGCTGTGTGAGAGAGCAGCCTGTGTGTCCAAAAGCAGTGGCTACGAAGGGAGGGACAGGGCGCTCAGTGTGGGTACTGCCCTCTCCAGCCTCTCTAAGTGAATAGATCCATCCAGGGCCAGGACCTGGTGACCAGGGGTACAGCAAGGGGGTGCAGATGACAGACAACTAAGAGGACAAACAGACTAACGTATCGTCTGCAAAACAGTTTTTTTTTTCCAATCCCCCCAACACACAACAAAAATGAAGCTTTCCCATGGGTCCACATATTCTAATATCAGAAAATTCCACATGCAATTTAAACAGGGATATGCTCAGTTTGTGAAATGCATAATGAATGAGCTGAACACTACTATTACAAAATATAGAAAGGTACTGGGTTGAATGAAATCAAATGAACAAAGCATGAATAGCAACATCTGTGCAAACCTCCATGATTTTATTTGTTGTGAAAACAATGTACCATGATGTTATTATTCACAATGATCATGTTATCCACCATCTTCACTGAAGCGTTTGAATGTTATTTCAATGAATCACTGATCTTAAGTCAGAACATGTGATTCAGTAATACCAGCGAAGTGTAGCACTCTGAAGCATTTTTTCCATTTTGAAAATCTAAACTCTTTTCTCTTTCCTCCATATTCAGATGTGCAGTTGTTATTTAGTGACCTGTCTCATTGCTGCAACATCCCTCATTGTGGAGGTACACTGCAGGTGTCAGATTGATCTCCTTGAGGTACCACTGCATTCTGAGATTTAGGAGAGCCCAGCAATTTATAACCATTAAATGAATATTCATGAAGCAGCATGTACAAAGACAGTAATGTAGCCGTTGGCAGTTCTGCCCTTGGGCATACCTCCTCATCAATATTCAATAACTGTAATATTGTAATGGAAACTCCATTTACCAACTGGAAACAACTTCTTGATGTGGGGAGTGGGAGGAGCTGAGCATGTGGTTACTATAGACCAACTGTGGGTGCATGTAACATTGTCAGCATGCAGCATATAGGTGAGAGGCAGGTTGCCAGAGCTCTGGACATGGTGTCAGGAAGGTGATGGAATTCCTTGCATAGAGGAGATTAATGACCATGGAAGATTACTTTGAATCCATTCGTTATCTTTTGTCAGTTTGTGAATGGGAGATTTTTTTTTATTATCTCAGCTACCTGTACATTGGAAGTTATCTGTTAAAACCCTTTTAATTCTTCTTTCCACCTGATCTGCATAAAGATGTGATTCACTGGAGTGGCTTTTATCAGGGTGATTTTCACAGAATTATGAGAGGGTAATTCATCTACAGTACCACCCCCCCCCCCCCCCCCCCCCCCCCCCCCCCCACCCACTTGTGCTGCAGGCTGCCCAGTATGTGTGAGCAGTGAAACTCTCTGCTGTGGTCATATCACCTACACCTCCTGTGTAGTCTGAGCTCAATGGGCGGGGTCACAGACAGTAATAGTAACCATGTTGTGTAGTACATGCTGGAATGTCACCCTGCCATGCATGCTTCAGTCTTTCAGTCTTCTCTCCCTCAGTGTAATATAACTTGTGTGCTATCACAGTTTATTTTTCTTTTGCAGCATAAATTCATAGTGGCAGCATGCCCTTTAAGCCTCATTCATGTTGTAAAGGCTTTTTAAGGTCACATGCAATGTATTTTGCATGAGGTGTGCTACACTTTTTTTTGCCTCTCTGCTGATTTGTGTTTGCACCAAACCCTTTGGTGAGACAGCATGTTCCAACCATTTTAGTTATAGCTATGAGCTCATTAGAATGTTGGCTCTAACATTGGAAATGGGCTCAAAAATAATTGCTCATTTCTCTGTAAATGGTGATTTGTTTGTACTGATACTTCACCAGCATTCTGTCCAGAGCATGGACGCCATGACCCGTGGAACCATCCAGACTTGGCCCTAACTCCATGACACTGACTCCTTCACAAAGGTCGTGTGAAAGACAATGACATCATCCACATCACGATGCTTCCAGTTTATGGTGGATGCACCATATGATGCAACTTCAGCATGGAAATGGAGTCTGTTGCTATGGACACAGTGTATTCTTGCTACACTCGTAGCACCTTTGTAACCTATAGTTTCTCAGTTGTTTTATTAATGTTCCCCTGATGCTCAGGGCATGGTGCCTGTGCTCTGAGTAACACATGCTGGTGAATCTGTTGGGAGGAAAACATGCACGTCATCTGTAGATGTGCCCTGAATGTCAGTGCTGCACATACAATCTGTCCTGTTCCATCTTCTGCAAATTCACAGAGGCTGCTCAAGATAGTCAATATCTGCTCATCAATAGTACTGCCTGTATAACAAATTCAGAAACAGCTGGTCACATATGAGACCCTCATAAGCAGTGCAAAGACTCTTGGGAGTTGTACTGATGTGGATGATTTGATCTTGAAACACTGCTTCACGGCAGTTTAAAAATGAAGCTTTTGCATAGCACAGTTATTTATACAGCTGGATGTTTACTGAAATAATTCCAGTTAAGCAACTTGCCTTGTGTAGCAAACTGACTTTTGACCTTTGGTTTAAACTTAACTTCTTGGTAATGTCGCAAGGGTGACATTACCAAGGCAATGTCAACTATTTTCACTCTCAGATAACAAATGAATAATCATTACAAGGAATTTGGTTGCTTGCAATTTACAGGGAAATGCGTTACCACTTCATGGTTATTGGAATCCCCTTTACCTCTGGCAGCTGACATATGCATCACTTGTAAGGAGTAGATGACCAACTGAATGTACAGTCATTTCTTATCTGCTGCAGGGTTTTTCTGTTCCTGTATTTATGTGTGTCACTAATTGCTCTGCATTTTGGCACAGAGAGAAAAGTCAAATAAAAAATGTGTATCCTATGACAGGGTGCTGACACTGGTGAACCCTCTAGTACAACAATGACCCTTAACACACCTTAAACTAAAAAAAGACAGCAAAGAAAAACTTGACAGATTTGCCATAAGTCAAACACGCAGTCACTGTGTGTTTGACTTATGGATTGCTAGAATCTTTACTTTGCCAAAACAAGTCACAGCACTACTTTTTTTTTGTGAAAATCATGGCAGCTTTGGGATATAGCCTATTAATCTTTGTCAGTTACTGTATAATTAGGCCCTAATAAATACTTATGAATATAAAATCACTTCAAAATTAAAAAATAAATTAGCATTTCACTTAGCCTGATAGCCAAAACAGAACTGTGTCCTAGTTTTAATTAATATAATCCATCTACAAGAACACAGAAAAAAAGTTATTTTGTACAATAAACCCATTCTATAACTGTTTAAATATCTAAACGTATCCTTTCATGTAGTAACAGTGACAAGTTTGTTGTTTATATATAGGGAAATTGAATAAAACAGAAATTTGGACCAAAAAGGAATATTCTGTTAATATTAATATGTCAATTATTGTATCATCAGCAGCAACAGAGTCTCACAGTAGCCTGCATATACGCATATATCCATTGAGCTGAACTCTTCTTGGTTTGTTTTCTTATCTCACATCTCACTGTTTGCCGACAGGAAAATCTGTTTCTCTGCTACTAAGAAAATATTTACAAAATCTGGAGGCTGTGAGAGCCCTGCTTTCTATTAAAGTCATGCAAACGGCCAAGCAAAAGCCAGTGGCCTATATCCAACAAACAGTTTCTGTCTCCGTGCTCCATCAAAGATTTATCATTATGAGTGATGAAGTCAAGTAACCAAAGTTAGTTACTAAGTGTTTTAGGGCTAAACTCCCAGGAAGACCCTCTAGCCACCACCCCCACCCCTACTTTTTTTTTTTTTTTTGCAAAACAAAAGTTGTTGACATCTTAGCAGCCTCTGCCCCAGTCCAAGCAAACCAAAGGGCAAACCAATGACTCCAATAAATGTCAACATATTACCTATTTCAGTTTTTGGATTTTGAAATACATTGTGTTTTTTCTATTGGTTTTTTTGTTTGGTATTCAACAATGAATTTGTTTCTGCTATCATCTCACAGGCTGTGGTACATCTTTTTCCAGTCGATAGTAATTGTCATTGGACGTCAGGTTTGGTTTGGTTGCCAAGAGATAAAATGAATTATTTCCCTTGAAACAGATGTATTATTTTCCCTCCAATTTGGTCAGGAGCTAAAATGTTAGCATAGCATCCACTATCCACAGTAAGCATGGAGTTACCCATCATCTGCCTTGGTGAGGCTGTATGATTGTAACCTAGAAACTGAGGCAGTTACTTGTGGAGTCTTTTCTGTGTGGCAGCATTTCTCCTGTTAAATCTGCATCTCTGTCCTATGAATCTACAACTCAGTCTTCCATCCAGTTTAGAAACAAACTGTACACAGTAAGCATCACAAAGCTGATATTTGTGGTAGGACTGTTATTCAGGAACCATTTGTAATCAAGGCAAATGCACAAAACTGCATTATATAGTATGATGAGCACCTGGACATGAAAAGTTAGACTTAAAGCCACATTGCCTTCTCTCAATTGTAAATAAAATGGTGGTGAGTCCATGTTCTGGGCATCTTGAGCGAGTTGTTACATAACATTTTTGCTCAAGTAGAATTGTGGCTGAAGAATATAAAGCCATTGTAGGCCTACCAGGTTGACCTTTTAATGCATGCATTGTTTCCTTTGGATGTACCCATGTCACAGGATGATGTGTGTGAACAGGTTCATGAACACCAGCATGAAGTCAGACACCTTCAACAGCCTCCCCAATCACCAGATCAAAACATTATTGAACTTTTAAAAGAAGTCCAGAATCTAGAATCCAGGTATAAAATGTTATGTGCAAAGTACATTTCCACCCACACTTTTTCGAAGGAACTGAAGCTTTCCATTTTTTAAGAATGGTCTGATGTCCAGTATATTGTGGCATATCGCCATTCTTCAAAACTCATGTCAGGAAAGTCATCAAAAGTCTCAAGATGAGGACAAATTGTGTCTTCATTCTAAAGGCCTACCTATAAATTAAAATGTGCACAAAACAAACACCTGCTACTAATTGCATAGAACCCAAAGCCCAATGAGAGTACAAATTGTACATCTCAACCATCACCTCTGAAGAGCAAATTAAAGTAATAAAACTAAAAGTCAGGCATGATTGTAGAAAAGAGTGAATACTATTTTTAGCCTGAGACTTCAAACTAACATAGACAATAGATGGACAATCAAATTGTGATTTCTGATTATATTTAGGAAAAACATTGCAATATAAATTAACATATAAAAATCAGTAAACATGGCAATCTCAGAAGATTTAGGATATGCATTCTTTCAGGTCTGCCATTCATGTCACTGAAAGTGACTTGCATGTACCATTCAGTGAATAATGCTTGAAATAAATAATTATAATAACATAAAAAGGTGGCACCTGTTGCTTTTCAAATACAAACTGAACTTGACTGTCTTAAAGCCGATACCTAATGTGAAATATACGTAATCTGTTCAAGCCCTACGGACGAACTCAGTCGTCATGTGGTCATTTTTAAGCCAATCAAAATACAGAAACCACTTCCCTCCGGCATGGAAAGGGCGGGTAGACCAGACTCGTATCTGCTTGGTTCAATGTTGAAACTCCGTGGGTTAATACGCTACAGAGACGAACGGTACGTTCCATCATGCTCGGATAACCTGTTGACAGGGAGTTCAAGAATCATACAAGCTTCGCAAGTTTTTCTTTCCTTGGAATGGACGATGACCGTACAACTGAGTGAGGGGTTTGACTGACATCTTTCCAACATGCTCAGGAACGGTGAAGAGGCAGTAAACTTTTATATCTACTAAAGAAAAACGAAACACGAAGAAATAGATAAAGGATGTATAAAGGAATGGGTGACTGATCTGCACACTCCATGATATTATGAATAACAAGTTTGACACCTCATGAATTTAACTGTCAGTTTATGTTGTGCAGTCGCGTGGTTGTTTAGTTATATATGGTTTTAAGGTTTGTGTAAGAAGTTGAGGTGAAGTATATGTACTGTACGCAGTTCACTGGGGAAAGAGCCGGCAGCTCCGGTCAGATTTACCGGTTGGTTGTATTTGCTCAAGTGTCCGTCATCACCATAACTGTGGAGAACTTATCCATCTATGTGAAAAAGACGTGAAATGGTCGTCACTTATTCTCCGAGTTGGGAAGGTATAACTTAAACACATTTGCAAAAGGAGGCTGCCCTTACAATGAAACTACTGAATTTACTCTGTGTAGTTGCCGGATTATGTAGGATGCTCTCGGCCAGCAGAAGCTGTCCGGACCTCATTATTGACGGCTGCCGATGTACGTCCGAGCGACACAAGGAGCTGAGCAGACAGACAGTCCGTGTGAAAGTGGTGTGTAACGGAGCAGAGTTACTGGACACCTTCCATCCCAGCTTTCTCCCGAACTCGACGGTTTCCCTGTGAGTACTTTGTGCTGCACCAACTTGTTGTATCTGTCCGTGGAACACTACATAAGGGAAGAGTTCACCTGCGAGATTACATTTTCCATTCCCAGAAAGACAGTGGCAGCACATTGCGGCACTACGGATGTGGCACATAAATTGCACTACTATTTGGAAAGTAAAGTAAATTGTTGATATATCTCATACGCACGACTATCTCATAAGCCATTTAAACGTAATTCACATGCAGCAGTCATTGAAACTTTCAGCCCATCCTCCGTATTATTACAATTACGTGTTGTTGGAATTCATATTTGGCGAAGCATAATAACACAAATGACAGCACATTTTAAAAAGGATGCACGTGCTTTCATCGTTGCATGTACATCAAAAGGCTCATTGTTAAATCAACATTGATTTTAACTGTAGTGCATATGTACATCTAAATGCATAATGCACATCTGATGTGATTCCTGGTACACTGATAAAGTGATAAACTTAGAGTTAAATTTGCTATTAATATTTTCCTATGTGACTCTAACCTGTGGAGTTTCTGATAGATGCACATGTAGTTAATGAGGACCATATTGCTGTACAGTTTGTGCACACACAGAGATCAGTGTTTTTGGGATTTTAACATTGTTTGGCTGATTATGCACAATATTGAGCCTGTTCATATCTGTTCTGAATCACTAAACAAAGGTAAACTTTGAATCACTGCGTTCAAAGTCAGGAAACTAAGTATATTGCAACCAGCCATCCTGCTAATTAATCAAACTGTAATGGATGTCAAAAAAGGAAGCTGATTTTGGAATGAACTGGATATCAGTGCTGCTTAATGTGTGTGGCTTGTGGAGTTTTCATTCTGTCTGAAATATTCAGGGCAATATGGGAACTTTTGCAATTATGGTCATTCAAGGTGAGAAATGTGCACTTTGGATGCACTCCTGAATCTGTGAAAGGTTTAACATTCACTTTGAAGAGCTGACTGTTTCTTTGTTCATTGGAGGTAATGTGATTTGAAAAGACTGATTAGTAATTGTCCCCAGTAGCACACTTTGGTTTTATACTCTCTCAAGTTGTTTCAATTTTATTATGTGTTAGGAATTCCTGCATGATTCAGACTGGTCTTGGGTCTCATTAATCAAATTTTCATAGATTTCCATGTCCATGTATTTAACATTTTAGAATACGCTTTAATGCACAATTCTGCATATGCATGAAAGTTTGTCATTTGAAAAGTTGAATATATGCACAGTTTATGTGACAAATTATTATGATCCTCTGGCATGCAAAAGCTTAAGTTCCACACCCAATAAACACTTTGACATTTTCCTTATATGGTGGTCTATTCATGAGAGATGTGTCATTGCGGTTGACGAATTGTGCTCAGTAGCAGAACACACGATCACACAGTGCTCTGGGTTTGCCTATATAGAACTCACAAATACAGCCATAGCTCATGACATGTATTTACATAAAATTTGAAAAACTGACCAATTGGTTACACTGACACCACAAAATATGTCAATTAAGCAACAATGTATGACTTAATGTCAACATATCTCATTGTTTTGTGTGGATGCCAGGTTATTTACTTGTCTGTCACATCATATTATTCTGCCATATTATTACAATATTGTTGTTTTACTGAAATAATTTATATTATTATATAATATATATGTATTAATATATTTACTATATTATTATATTATTATTACTTACAATATATTTATAGTATTATTTTTCAGTAAACCCCTTTTGTAAAGGATAACTTGTGAAGCTTTCTGTAAGTAATGCTTAACTGTTTAAACTGGTAATTTTGTGACATTAAAAATTATGATTGCCGAATGATTGGCATTTTGGATAGTGTTTCCTGTGCTGTGACAAACTGGTACATCATTATCCTTTGCGTTACTACAGCACACAATCCCTATCGCCTACTTAAATTCTGAATACCATAAAATGTATGTCTGTGTCACTCAATACAGCTTTACAGTCAGTAGTTATACATATGCGTTGTCTTTAATTGGCATAATGGGGCACACTTTCCATTGTGAAAAATGTATAAATCAAAGACTTGTCATGGGATTGAGTATATGTACAGTTTATTCAAAATCTTTCTATCCTTCCCATTTTTTGTGCCCTCAGCCCTTTTCAGCTAACTCCCTTAACACTTATTTTCCTCCAGCTTGCAGTTGAAGAATAAACGTATATTAAGTACTTTACATTGTACTGCAGTTAATTTAGTATATCATGTAATGAGATTCTGTGATTTTTAGGAAATTTGTTACTGTTGACAACTTTATGTTTTGCAGTACAGTCTTAACAAGGTTTTGAGTAAACTGGTAACCTCTAGAAAGAAATCATGGTTGGCACATACATGTGATAGTTACAGGTGAATCAGGTGCTTTGTATTATTGACCGATATTGTGTAGTATTCATTATTGATATTGTATGACAATGTTTTAACATGGAAGGACTTCCTCACAGATAACATTACAACCAGATTAGACAGAAACCCTTGATTTATTTTGTCTTCCATCTTAAACTGTTTGGGTGTCTGTGGAGGAAAGAAGCTGAGTTTGTTATCATACTGACATATTGATTGAAATCAGCACCATGTTGGTGTTTTATGCTGACAGAAACCTCTGGAATAAGTGACCATAATTTTACCCTGTCATGGGAATTCTGCACAGATGTGATGGGAGTATTCAGAGTTATAGTGAGTTACTTTGAAGAGTACGTCAGTATTACATAAGAGTGAAACTACATGCTAATATTGCAGCCTACTGTGTGCAAAGTGAATGTAGGTTTACACTGCATTAATGTAGGAAAAGCATTCAAGGGGGACCAAATGAAATTGTTCAAAGTTAGTGTCTCCCCCCATTTCAGAATTCTCTGGCTATTTCAGGCTGGTAGGGCTCACTGAAATATACATGTAGAGAAATTATTCATGATCACCCTATGGATATGGAGCAAGCCTCATCAGGGAGCACTGCATGCCATATAAACCAAACCGGGCTAAGTTATTTGGTTTTCTTTGGATTTACTGTTAAAAATTCATGAGGGCTAATACAGAGCGCTGTGTCGTAAATGCTGCTTTGGAGGAAATATCAAAAATTCATCGGGGGAAGGATTCTCAAAGGATTTGCATTAACTAGGCTAACAATGTTGTGTCATGGTATGAACTTGAAAAAATCTCATGATTATATCCTGAGTGCGTATTTAACATGCTGAGGATTCTTTAAAGCTTTCTCTTGAAAAATCCGCAATTCACATTCTTTAAAGCAATGATTTCACATAGCTAAAATCCATGAGTTACACACATTGGCATGGACATACTATATTTTCACTGCATTTGAGTATTGATTGGAGGTTTAGTGCAGTGGTCAGATTTGTTTTGGATTCAACCTTCAAATGAGACATTGCTGCTTTACTGGTGCTTTGATACCACTAAAGATCCCCAGTGTATAAATATGCATTATTTTGCGTAATATTTCCAAAAGTATTATGAGTCCCTTGCATATATATGGCATACCATGTGAAATTAATTTGTGAAATGTGATCTTACATTTGAGCAGCCTTTAATTGAAATGGATGTGAATGTGTTAGAGTTTTTATTCATTAGTTGGAGTCAAAAGCCATGCTCCCTTCCCAATGTGTTATTATTATATACACAGTATTGTTCTCGATTACTATCTCAGCCCACAAAACCATAGGAGGTGGGCTTTCTCATCCATAGTCTGCTGGTAGTTCAGATTGAATGAGCTGTTGTTTTGTGCAGAGAAAAGCCTGTCCTCTCAAACCCAGCCTTCAGAAATGTCCACGCTGTGTAGTGGCTGCTCGGCTCCGCTCATTTCTGCTTTGTTACTGACAGTCTGCTTTTGGCAGAATGCTTTTCCTGCACTAGGAAATGTGACCTCCAGCAACCTGAAGTGGCTTTCCTCTCCTCTCTTTTGTCTTCATTCGCAATAAAAATAAACAATCATCAGACGAAAGTACATTCACATATGATTGTGCAAAGTGATTTTGAAGTGGATTTACTTAACTTGTCCCTCTGGGCTCTCAATTTTTCTCTTCTAATATTGTAATATGCCAGCTCTCAATTTGCATTGTGTTGAAAAAAGAGGTCTATTTAGACCATAACTCAGCGGGTGCTGTTTTTATGCAGGTAAATATTTTACCCGCCCTTCCACCCTCTAGCATGTTGTGGTGGGTGGATCCCATTACTTCAGTCAGTACTCATTTGCTCAGTGAGTCAGTCATTGAATGAGTGAGTCAGTAATTGAGGGACTCCTGTTTGTACAGCTGCTTTCTTCAGTTAAAGGCACATCTACCCATTTAAAATTCTGTCCTGGGGACTGCTATGTATGCTGTTATGATTCTACTGAAATAAATCTTATTATCATCTAATATATGCTTAACTGGGAAGTGGTCTGTAAATTGGGCTATGTAATGTGAACTTGATTAATTGACTACTTAAGTACTGAATTACTATCCAATTACACTACTGGATAGTTTGGGAAACCCTGCATGTGGTTTAGAATAAAGTGTGACAGACTTAACTGGACATTTTTGATGATACTGCTGTCAGATCCATACCTATTTCACCCCTTCCTCTTCTCCACTTTTGACAAACCTGAGGAGCAACATCACCTATGAGACAGAAATTGGTCTGACACCTCTGTTGACCTCAGGCTTCTCTGCCACTGCTGTGTCTTGATGACTTTGCTCTCTGGCTTAGGAGAGCAGACTCCAGATAAAGAGCAGGAGCCAGGATACTGCATGGCACTTGTCTGAGTAGAAACATGTTGAAAGATATATGGTCAGATGGATCAGAGGAGGGAGGGACACATTCTGTGTTTCACATGTAGTACATGACTTTGCTTTGGTCTGTCCTGAACATAAAGTAGCATAGGATAGAACAGGGAGGTGGAGAGTAGGATTGTTAGAGAGGGGAAAAAATGAGAAGGGCATAGTGAATAAGACTTAGCCAAGCATGTGATCCCAAACCTGTTCTGTTAAATAAACATCTGTAAGCAGTGCCATTTCATATGATCAGTAATGCTCTTACATAACACATCCACCAAGAGCAGAGGAGACTGGGGCACCTGCATATGAGGCACAGGTTATTCAGCATACCACATGGTATCACTGCAGACAAATTTTTTGATGCTATGTAGCTTTACTTTAAAACATGTCTTGATAATGGCATGCAGTAATGGTGATTAACAAAGTCAGTTTTAAATGGAATTTTCTTCTGTAAAGAATGCAGTGAGCAAAATTATATTTTTTTTAGCAAGAGACACAGTTAGCGGTGACAGCACTTAAAGGGCTAGTTTAGAGCATCGTTTAGCTGTTAAAGCATTCAAAGATTAGGAGAGGTTCCCAGAAGACTTTATTAGATCAGATAAACTAAGCAAAGAGATCCATTGATACTTGGCATTGCAAGCTCAATCAACTGATCTGATCATTAAACATTTAGAATTACAATCAAAGAATACAGACCACCTCCACCAATGTGTTATGTATTATATACATAGATTAAAGTAACATCCAACTTTGTAGGCTGTAACTTTATTTGCTCAACTTTGAGTGTATCTATATTATATGCAGTAGAACTCTAACTCGATAAGCGTTGAATGCTCAAAATACAGTACAATTATGAAAACAATAACAGTAGTCTTAGATGTGGTTTTAAATTGAACAGTATTTGAATTTTAGAGGCTGCTTCTGTTTCATGGGCAGATCACCATGAGAGCTGGCAGGGGAATTTGTAGCTTACCAATCAGCTGTCAGGGACCCATTGTGTGCTTTGATTGGGGTTGTCAGGGGTCTAGAATATTCTGTGATTGGATCAGTCATGGGCCAAGGGTGCTCTGTGATTGGTGATCCTGGAGTTTACTCATATGTCTGGGCTGCTGATATCTCAAGGTAAATGCTGCCAAGCTCATAAAAGATGCTCCCAATAATCAGGCCAATAGCAGGTAGAGGAACTTGGGCAGTTTCCATGTTTCCATCTTTCAACAGCTTGTGTAAAGCCAAACACATTGCTCTGTTCCAATCCTAGCAACATTGTATAATAAATAGCACTGAGAGAGAGAGATGGAAGGAAGAGGAAAAGAAAAGAAGAGCTGTAGATGGAATTTATTCAACAAGAACAACAGCAACAAAAACAACAACAATAATAATAATAACAATACTACTACTACTACTACAACTACCACTACAACTACTACTAATAGTAATAATAATGATAATTTGAAATAACTGAGTGAGGAGAGAGGAAGAGCTCATCTGCTGTAAAGACATAGGAAATAGATAATGTAAATATTTCTCACAGAAATATTTGTTAGTGACAGGAAAACAGCTTTGCAATCATCAAAGATAAAATAGACTATCCAGATGGTCATATCTTGCATGCTTCCTCCTTCCTTCATACCTACCGGAGGTTCCCGCTAAAAACAAGACTTTTCAACAGTTTTCGATACTCATGAAGGGGCATGTTCCAGAACAGAACATATGTCCTCAGGATATTGGATAAGCCCATTTTTGAATATTCATAAGATGGATCAAATTGAAATATGTTAACGTCAGCAAAAGAGAGAAAGAACTGTCAATGTTAAGAATACAGAACTGGCAATGTGTGGTCACTCTATAAAATCTTACTGTTACTGTTCTCTGTATGGCTTCAGGACTCAGGACCATTAAGGTCAGAGTGGAAATTCCAATGACCTTTAGTATTTTGTTGTAGAATTAGCTGGGATGACCTCAACCATGACCCTTAATATTGCATTTTGCCACATCTATTGTCAGTATGACCTGTGATATGATATAATTTGTTTTTTTATTTTGAAAGGTAACTGGTCAACTTAGATAATGTGGTTACATCATACAGTTCTGTAGGCATACAACTGCAAAATAGAATAATTGACAACAACAAAAAAATAACTTGGAGGTACTGACATTAATTCTGAATAGGGTGAAGAATTAAATAAAAACCCTCCATCACATCTGTAGCCTCACAAACAGTAATTTCATGTAAAGGTTAACAAATTCATCCACATCTAAAAACCAAGCATAAAATTAAACATGCCCCTGTACTGGATCCTCATCTATGACCTGTGTATTTTTATGTATTTTTATTCAACCACAGCATGCATATATTTAAATGTAGTACATCAATTTGGCCATGTATTATTTTTAATTTTCATGTATTTTCTACATGTATTTGATGTATTTTCATAAGGGCACTTCTTGGAATTTACCCTCTTCCTCCCCTAGCAGAAGCTAGCAATTAGCCCAGCAGAATGATAAACACCCTCACCATTCCTACACTCTGGTGTCCAAACTGTTTGTCTCAAACTGATGCTTCAGAACTACAGTTTGTTATTGAATGAACTTCTGCCAGACTTAGCCAAAGCTTTTTTTGTTTTGTTTTGTTTTCTCTCTCTCTCTCTCTCTCTCTCTCTCTCTGAAGACCACAGGCACTGTGGCCAAGGCAGTGCCAGTAACACACAGCTTCACACACCCTGCTGTGGAGCTGACTCAAACCTCATGTCCCTGTGTTTTTCATAATGCATTGTTAATTATGATTCTGCATCTTGCTGTGGAGCATTCTCAATCTGATGTCGAATGGGAGGGTTTCCCCGTGCTGCAGATTGAACAGTATGTGTCTGGCTGCTTGAGCATAAATTTACAATGAAATCTTAAATATTTTCAGTAACTGAGGACCACGCTGAAAATTTCACAAGATGACTCACTGCTACAGTGCCTACAGGAATAATTTATATTGAAAATTCATTCAGCTTCATTAATACATTTATAAAGATTCTGTGTTGCCAGGGTAGCTATTAATGCAGTATAAAGGCTCGGAAATACCATCCACTCATGCAATAGAAACCAAAATGGCAAAATATTAGTGTCCTAGGTAGTGTGTCTTTGTAGACACATTTTTGAGAGGCAGTGACATCCAAGTGAACAGCTGCATACAGGCACATGTGACAAAATTGTGTTATTTTGTCCATGTCCACAACCACACCTGTGTGAACAAACACTCATTATAGCCTCATAAGTGTAAGTAAGAGGCTTATGGCCTTCCAAGGAAGTGAAAGTGTCCAAGTTGACGGGCACATACACAGTTAAGTAAATGGGACTGGTACTGTAATTAGTAACTGCTTTTTAGTAATAGACTGTTTAGTTTTCCCATCCTCACTCCCATCACCCTCCTCTCTGTTCATCCTTCCCCTGATGCTTTATCAGTGTTCTTTATTTTAAGTAAAAATTGTTCACAACTTGGAGATAGCTATCAGATAAAAGATAGCCAGGTGCACTGATATTTAGTGCCACAATGGACTGCTGATGACCATTGCTTCTGTGAAGCCCAAAAGTAAGGCTAGCTGAGTTGTAGTCTCCCTGTGAGTTTTGAACTGTGTTTGATCAGCTTTGTGTTATAAAGTAATAAAGTGGTGGAGTTCATGACCAGTGCAAAGAACACAAAAGATCATAAATCTCACATGCTTGGAAAAACCCAAGAATGCGTCTGAATATGTTCGAATGTCAGCCATCTAAAAATATTAAGAAAGAAAAATATGCAGAGAGCCAAGGATACTTTTCCGGTGTGTTATGCCTAACCTCCCACTTTCTTTACAGAGCAAACACAGAGGTTATTTAAACTGTTGTATATTGGCTGTCACAGAAGTAGCACATGTGTTTGTGTACACAATGGTTTTGCTCTGTGAAAAATAACTTTAACAGAGAATAAGTAATTCCTGAGGTATATATATGGATGTTGTAATGGTGGGAAGACTCCTCTATCCTGTTTTCCATCCCAGTGCTAGAGTTGGTCAGTAGTGCAGACTGTTATGTTCAGCTGTGTGGGTGCTGTCTAGGTTACAAGGCCACATACTATTAATATTCATTTAATATATTCAGTTGCTTAGCCTACTGTTCAGTCTTATAGGTCCTTGAATTTTGGGTGAATGGGACCTTGTGAGAGGATTTTAGAAGTCCCTAAAAGTGCTGGTAGTTCATACATACAGAACGTTTGGGAACTGTGTTTATTCAGAGCAGAGAGCACAGCAGCACTACCAATAGTTGTGTATTTTAACCGAGGGCTCATCCAGAGAAACGTACGGCATGCCACCATCAAGTTTCAGTCTTTGCCTAAATGAGTTGTTACTGGAATTGAGAATTTACAAGGGCATTATATATGAGGAACCTGAGTGAACTAGCTCAAGCACAGTACAATGACAGAGTCTTGCCTGAGCCTCCCGCCTCTAGCCTCTACAGGAAACAGTAGATTGCTGCTTAGTGAGTAGCTAGAGGGCACTTCTACAACAGTAATCCAATGTGCCTCAGATGATTTAAACCTAGCCTATTCTGACTAATGGAAGTCAATTGCATTTTGCACCTACGAACTGAATTAATACTGCTGTGTCTAAGCTACTAACATCAGCTGGCTGCCGTAGCATTTACTCAAACAAAAACCAAGTTAGGTTAATGGTGAAAATTCTGTTTCCCATGTGGAAAATCACGCTTTTTTAAGATCACCTGTCTGGAAATACTGTGTTTGAAAAAACTTTTTCAAACATGATTAAATTTTTGCATATGAAAATAAAAATGGAACCATTCTATGTGGAACCTCAGTTCTCTGAGGGAGGAATCCATGTGTAATGTGTGTATGTGAATAGCCATGTCTTTCTCTGTTTGGCTGGAGGCTATAATATACTGCTGATAAAAGCGAGCAGAAGGAAGAAGTCCCACCTCCTTGCCTTTACTGGCCATTTCACTTTTTAAAACCCTCCTCCCCTCCAAATCTGCTCCGGTGTGTGCCAGGCCTGCATATGTCATGTCTTGGTTCCTGCAGTGGCAGAGCAGACCCATCCAGATTATAAAATTTTGTAAAAGTGGAGATAACCACATAGCTGTAGCACACACCTGGTCTAGCACGCCATCTTTGAAGAGTGCCCTAGAGATGTCAATGCAGTTGGTTCCACAGACTAAAGGGCCTTGAGGAGCACTTCTGCTGCAGACCATACCCCAAACCCTCTTGGAGTTATCCGTCATAATTACTTGCCAGGGGAGAGCCGTTGTTCTCAGAGATGTAGGATCCCATCATGGATGAAGAGTTTTGACACACCGCCTGGATATTGTCATCTCAATTTGGTGATTCCTCATTTGATGTGCTCAAAGCACTTCAAACACCATCGTTTGAGCACTGCCACACAGCAGTACAGCTAATTCGCTTGCAGTGGAGAAAGTTGATCTATGATGTTGACGGGGTCTAACTCAAACTGAAGCCTGTAGCCCCATGCCAGTGTTCTGTCCATCCAAGCTACTCTGTGATTTGTGCAGCCAGCAAGCACAGCTCAGACAATCTGTCTGCCACAGGGGCCGCCCTGACCACACTGTGAATGTGCACTGCTCCCCAGTCTGCTCCTGTGAGACTGGCTGCATGAGGGGAGGGGGGAGTGAATGTGCCAAGTAGCTGAGCTGAGGCAGGAGGGAGGAAGGCCAGAGGAAGAGGAAAAGCCCCTGCTGGGGTACAGCATGTTCTTTCCTGGGACACCTTCAGGAATTCTGGCTCAACAGCCAGTATAAGTAGTCTGAATGGGTGTGTCTGCAATAGACAAATTGGGATTTAGCCATTTTTTTCAGGTCAAAAGCCCAAGCTTTTTATTGAGACAGTTAGATTGAGACAGACGTTTCAGCGACCATCTGAAGAACTGCACGAGGTCTCTTTGGTTTCACTGAGACATTTTGGGGTGAATGCTGCAGCAGAGGGAGCGTCCACCTGCCTTGAGGATGCATAGGAACAAATGTACTTTTTCTGCTCAAAGTGAGCCTATAAGGAATTACTGAAGAGGCCTTGCAGTGATATCAGACAATTAAGAAGGTTCATTTTTCTTAAAGCTGAGAGAGATCACCCGAGGCCATCCGGCCTTTGAGCTGTGACAGCATGACCCATAACCTGACTGGGCTGCACACTGGGAGGAGTTCAGAAAGAAATCAGCAGCTTGGCTAATTTCCATGATCTCCTCCTTGGAAGACAGCTTCTCTCTAACAGTGTGGTGTTGAGGTCAGCCAGCAGCTGCTCCTGATGCAGCTGCAACACTCTCATAGAGGCACAAGGGAGTCCAAAGGGGAGAGGCACCCTCCTCTGCGTCTTCCTGCATGTGGTTCATTTCCTCCAACCGAGCACTGAGACCTCTGAGACAGGACCACCAGTTTTCACTGCTGTCCCAGAAGAAGCCTCTGCCTCTGATTAACTTCCAGCAAAGTACGCAGCGGACCCTGAACTGAAAATGAAAGTAAAAGGAAATTGTGGCTATGAAGAAAATCTAGAAATGTAGCGAGAAGTGATTAGCATCACTACCACTAGAACAAGCTGAAGTTACATTTTCTTACACAAGAAATGACATGTAAATCTTGCAAACACCCAAAATTCAAATAGTGTTCAAGTGGGGTCTCTCAACTGCCTCAAGGAGAGTCCAAATAGCCTCCAAATTCGAACAGTAAAAACAGAAAACTTAGGAAAAAAAACAGAACAGTGCAATTAAACTCAAGGAGCCATGTATAATATGAATGAAAGATGATTAAAATGTGAAATGGAGCAGAGGAAAGAGGAGGGTCTCTTTTCATCTGCCTGTAATGACATAGAATTAAATTAGAACTTCTAGCCAGTCACACATTGACATGACTATCCCCATGTTCATGTCACATTGAAATTCATACTGAAAAGTGAAAGAGAACAATGTGTATCTGGATAAAACATGACATTTGTAAGGGCAGCCCTGTATAACTCAGGCTATTCGGTCATAGTTCCTGTTCCCTAAGCCGTGTGCGACACCATCACACACAAGATTATGCTTTATTTCAAATCTCTCTCTCTCTCCTCCCCTCTGCCACTGTTTTTCTTAATCATTCCTGGCATAGATGGAAACAACACGTACATGGAAATAAGGTACGGGATCCAACTCCAGGGCATTGTTAATGTGTGAACATTTCTCAAAGGCAGTAGCAGACCATACATAGCCACATGAGTGGATCCTAAACATTCACGTTCTTCCCATCAAGCATTACAGTACCCAGACCAACCTCCACATTGCCCTGTGCAGGCAGCAGGATGGCACACCCTCTCAGCTTGCTCTGTCACTTTTCTGAGTGTGCAGGGATTTTCCAGTGTAGAAAGGTATTATGAGTGAGCTCAGGAGAATGTTTTTTCCAGGTCTGTGTTCTCCTCAATAGACAGAGAATGTTGTTGCAATGGGAAGGGCTCACAAATACGTTTGAACATTCCAAATAAGGAGATACATAAAACGAAGGGATGAGACATTAGTAATAATGTCCATGCAACTCAATTTCTCAGTATCCAGTTTAAGGGACGGGGCTCTTTAGCAGGTCAGCTTCTCTGTCTGCATTCTCTTTTCTGGTTTGTAGGGTGGTGAGGCATATAGAGCCACCCAGCTTTTGGCTGAAGCCTAATTGAAACTCTCCTAATACCAACTTGAACTCCAGAACATTCTCTGTTTCATGTCCAAAGTCAATGTTAGTCAATATGAAATATGTTATTTTGGTTGACAGAGCCTAGCAACCCGATATTATAGAATAACAGCAGTTGGCTGTTGGAGGAGAGGTGGCCAAAAAACTTTGGAGTTGGCAGCTTGAGGTGTTTGGAATAGTTCACATTGTGATCTTTAGCCTACTTGGTTTCCTGTGATTGGTGACTTTTGGATTACAGCTATTTGAGATATTTTTGCTTTTCGATATTTTTTATAATAATACAGTTTAAAGTCTGCTGTTTTTTTTCCTTGTTGGGGGGTGAATTTCTGGCCTTTACAGAAGTGTCTCAGATTGTGCGGTGAAGTAAATGAGAGACAGAAGTGGCCCATGAAACAGCTGGGACTGTTATCTGATGGCAGTTGTTACCATTACTTCTGGAAAATGTCCAACTAATGAAAGAGCATTGGTAGCAGAAATTACATTGACTTTTACATATGTGGAACATAAAGCAACCAGGATTTTAGCAAGATTCCATTCAAATAGATTTGAGGAAAAAAAGCTTTTTTGTGCTACAATAAAATGTATGTTTCTGTATTCACAGCACAAGAGAATGGGTTGACATCTATTCACAGTAAAATCCTGTTCTCCTATGTTTGAATTAATCAGAGAAATAGAGACTGGTGACAGAGAACATTTGCTCCTTCCTCACTAGACAATATGCAATCTGTTCATTTTTTCTCTTTTTTCCCTAAAAGCTGCTTATCCTTGGAGAACATAATTGATATTGTAAGCAGAAAGTTGGAAGGACACTGTAGAATTTAGTTATGCAGTGTTTACATAATGTACAATTATGTTTAGCTGCAGACTTCCTGGAGGTTGCGCAGCAGGCAGGCGTGGGCTGACGGGACACACAACTGCGGCTGCGACTGCGTTGTGTTACATAAACACGGCTGGGATTCTCCAAACACAGCCTGCTTTGCTCTTGAAGTGACCGAGTCCTGCATTGTGGAGGGGGGATTTCCTTTGCTGAGGGAGGTGATGGGGGGCTATGAGGTGCGAATCCAAAAACACAAGGCAAAGCAAACTGATTCTTTGTGCTTTCTCATGTCCTGCAGCATGTACCACTTTCTCAGAAGGTATCTGTCATGCTGCAGGGATGCTTTGTTGTTGGAACACTGCCACACACCTGCAGTCCACAGTGTGCAGTCACTCTTTATTTTCTCTTCATTAGAATGTCATAGATTCTTTTCATATGTAAACAGCCTTCATTTGAACATGTGACCTGGTTTGTTTTTCATGCTTTTAAAACATTTGAATTTTCATATTTTCCTTTTTTGCTACTTCTTTTTCTTTTATTGTATTGTGAATCACATTTAATGCACTATTTAAATAGTGCTTTCCAAATGGTGTTTATTATTATTTTATTAATATTTTATAAAGTAAAATTAATTATGTGCTGTAATGAATTGACACACAAAATGTCCTTATTACAAGCTAGTCACATGCTTGATATTTAAGTACACATGTCATACACTAAACTGATGCACATGGCACATAATGTAAGGTATTGACTCACATGCTTTGCATGCATAAGGCAGAGCACCAGTGACCTTTGAGGAAGAACATGGCTGAGGAGTGAGGTTGTGTATTTTCTTACTCAGTTGTTCATTATTCAACAACAATGTCTCCAATTGATTACTTCGAAGTTGTATTCAGCATAAAAAATGAATGAAGGAAAATCTGTTTTAAATCCACTCATATTGGCACTCATAACACTGCAATAAATAACAGAATGTTAATTGCTGTAATTAATTTCCCTGCCTGAAAGTGTGAGTGAATGCTCATCTGTGCTGTGAGTCATTATTTACATGCATAGACCTAGAGCTTCATGTGAGAAGAAAGAACAGTTTAATCATTCAAATATTCTCTCTTGAGGGCCATTGAATTTATGAATATCAAATTAATAGGAATGTGCATCCACAGTTGGGTTGCAGAGCTTCTACAGGTACTGTGTATTCACTTTAAATTTAAAAAAGTTTACAAAAATGTTTCTCTGGGACTATATCAAATGTCCTGATGGATGTCCCTCTTGTTCATCATCTTTGTAGACACTTTGCTTAAAAGCTAGAAGTAAATGTGTAGACCTGCTGGCATGACTTAAACAATTACAGAGAGGGGCAAGCAAACTGGCTCGAGGTATTGAGTGAAAAGTTACAAGGAAAGACTTGAGACACTTAATCACTTCACCCTGAACAAAATTAGATTCAGAGGGATTCAAGTGATGATTTTGAAACAGGATTATTAGTGTAAGCCGCAGAAAATGGTTATATTTTTTCATCAGGGAAAAAGCTGAAATTTATTCAAATTAGGTAAATGTAACACTGAAATCAGGAATGTTTTTTGATAAACTGAGTTGTAAAACATGAAAAGGCTAACTAACAGTGTACAGGAGGCAGAAACTTTTTGAGTTGGTCAAAACAGGCATGATACAGTGTTTGATAGTCTCTAGATAGTAGGTAAATGGTATACTGGTGAGCCTTAATCATCTTAATTGACTATTCTAATCATCCAACATCCCTACATTCTTTTAGCAAAAAGTGACATGCAAATGTCAGTCCACACTGGGATGGGCACATGGAACGTGATCATCAAGGTGACCAAGACGATCCAAGGCTTATCATGAAAATAAATGAGTCTGTCTGTCATACTGGACATCATATATTTTTTACATTCACTCAAAAGGGTTTTGATTTTAACAGAACCTTGGTAATCCAGAACTTTGTAATACATTAACATAAGCAAGTGTACTATTCTAATACTATTCTAATTATTCATTTCCAACACAAATTCAAATGGTAGTCAATTACCTGAAACACTATCACACTTTACAAAAACATGATAATTGTTATCTTAATTGCATGAGGACATGTCCTAGCATCATCTATTTGTCAACTGTTGTTCTCTGTTTGCTGTTTTATACATTCTGTTACAATCATGAGCACATTATTATTATTCTTACATTGAACTTGTTTTTTTTGTTCAGTAATTTCTCCTTTACCTTTGCTCTATCATGAAATACGCAACTGTTTTCAGCTAAGGTGCAATGTTGTGTTTTGACATGAGTCAGAAATATCAACTCTGCAATGTTTTATGTGGTGTTGGGAGGAGAACCATAGAATATTGACAGGGAAAGGAAGACTGTTGCTCGGAATGGGCTGAAGTCTCCTAAAGCGTCTTATGATCATTGGTTCAGTGTATGAGACTTTAATTAACTTTAAATGGTCAGTTGTTTTGATGTACAAGTATAGATCTCTCTTTAAATGAAATAAAATCTTATAAATGCAACAGTTCAGATCCTATCAATTTATGGCTCATAAAAATTATGGTAAAAATGTGTCAACAATGAACTGAGCGCACAATATGTGTGATTTATATAATGTCTCCTCAGGTAAAAGTGAACAAATGCAATGCTATTTTGATTCATGCCTTGTGTTCTCTATCTATATTAGGAGATAAATAAGTAAAACTAATAAAAATGAATATAAAAGTGCAATCTTAAAACAGTCAGGATAGGAAACCTGACCTACACAGATCTACATAACATCAAATTGAAAAGAGTATAATATTGCTCAATACATATATTCTCTGTCTATTATAATGCGCATATTGTGTTCCTTTGCAGTTGAACTTGCGTGTGGTTGGCACATGACTTTGTGTAGCGATATTGCATGATATGTCTGTTCCATTTCTGCTGTTTATCTGGGAATTTCCATGATCATATTTCATTTTTCTCCTTCTAGCTGCACTGGTGTATGACCACTGCAGACACATGACCAATTCTTCTGTTCCATCTTTGCTGTTTATCTCCCTATTGTAGACTGCCAGGTCATGGTCCCACTGATATCTCTGTGGCAAAGCCGGTTTGTGATGGTTTGCTCCCTGCTCTGCTGTGAAAAATGTTTCTGTAGTGAAAGGCTGCCTTACACAGGCATGTGTGTTCTACTCACTCTGTGACAAATCAGTTCTCCCTTACAGACTCAAGCACTGCTCATGAATCTTTGTTTTAGTGCTGGAGAATGGTTGCTCTCAAGCATCAGGTTTACAGGTGAAGACCTCATTAATTTTGCCAGGCTTTCTTCACCCTGACAGTCACACAATGCACCCAGACATCTCCTCGAAAAACCACCGTTTGACTTTGGGCTGATAGATTTTTTCTTGTCTTTTTCATCTTGTTTTAAACAAAAAATGGCTCAGAGATAGAGGGGTTTTTGTTGCTTTTCACAGACTCACACAGTATCAGGAATGATCAGTGTAGTGGCTAAAATGTTCCTTTTTTGTTCCTATGTTCCTTAGCCACTGTTGGAGCAACTGGTTGATTACACTGTTTCTGACGCGTGTGTCTGAACGAAATTTCCAATACGTTTGCCGGGGAAAAACAATGATTTATTGGAGAACGTAAAAATAAACGCTAACAAACGAAAGATAATTACATTCTAACACGGTCATACGTTTTACACGCTAACACGTTCACACGCTCACACGCTCACACGTTCACACGGTCAAAACTTTTGTGCGCTCAAACCAGCAGTCATCTGAGGTCTGGGCAGCACACACCTTTATACCCTCTAATTCACCTATAGGGGCGCATGATTAACAACAGAAAATAATGTAATATAAATATAACCATATTCTTCACTACAAAGTAAACAGAAATGCAATAATATATAATATGGCTCCTACACACCGGCCCCTAATTGTATATGTATGGAAACATAACAATTACCATTTTTTTTTTTTTTTACAAGGAGCCTGTCACAATATCCAATGTACAAAAATGCATAACTAGTACAGATTTACAACACTAATAAATATTTCAAACTCTTTGGGGCCAGAGGTTACTAGCACTTAGCCCCTGTTGGGACCTGGTCTTTACCACCAGTCCTAGGAGGTCTTTCTTCTGCCTCCAGCAGCAGACAGATCTTTCCAGGATGCTTGTCCGGGTCTTAAGCCTCATACTCCGTACTAGTCCTTGTGAATCAGGCTTGAGTTCCAGTAATCTTCAAAGTACCCAAGAGCCACAAGGGGTTGTCGGGTCCACGACCATCATAATGTTTCCAATCTGGAATCCTTTTCTGACTGCAGACAATGTCTGCCTCTCCTACAGCAGGGGCAAATACTCCTGGATCCATTCCTACTCTTCCTCGTCCTCTTCTTTTGACTGGGCACTGTCACTGTCCAGATCGTTCAGGCGTCTCTATTTACGCTTGCGTGCAGCAGACTTTAACCGGGGCGACTGCCCATTCTCCTTACCCTCCTCCTTTTTGACCTTCCAAAATTCCAGCTTCTCGGTTCATTCTTTTCCTCTTTTACTTTTTCTTCCTGTACATCCACCTGAAAAGGAGGGATGTTTTCATCACTCTTTCCTTTGTACCACCTGTTCTTTCTTCTTCAAAGCAGCATATAGTTTCACATAGCTGTCTGTGCTGCTCCATCCGTGATAGTCATGAGAAGGGGGCAAAAGCAGGCAGTGTGGTAGCCACTGTCACAGGAGTCGCACAGCAGTATTAGTTCAGGATGGTTGGGTAGGCCACAATGTTTGCTGGGGCCTTCATTAGGAGGAAGCCCATCTGAGGAGGAGGAGGTTTCTGAGTCATTTCTATTCCTGTTCCTATTCCTATTCCTCCTCTTCCTATCCTTCTCCACCTTGTAATCTTCATCACTGTTACCATCATCAATCTCTTCGTCATTGCCGTCTTTCTTCTCCTGTCTGGCCAATAATGATGCTTGATTCTTCTCCATTTTCATGTCCTGAATTTCAGTCAGCTTGGCACTTGGCCAGCAGATTCTGGGGAACCTCCTCAGAGATCTGCCTTCAGACTCAGAATCTGGTTTCCTTTCCTCTTTCTGAATCTCTGCCTTCTTTGGATGGACTGGAGGTGGGAGCTTCAGTTGGACATTCTCATCCCTCTTAGCTGCTCCTTTCTTTTGATGGCCTGCTTTGTCCTCCACTTTGGTGAGGGCAGAGCTTTCCAAATCTACCACCTTCCGCTCATGGTTGCTTCCTTTAAGAAGAGACGCTAAAAGTGCAAAAGATTTCTCTGCCTTTTCAGATGGTAGGTGTGTGTTTGTCTCTTCCAAAGCAGCAGCAGTGTCTTCACTGACAGCAGCGCTTCCTTTCTCCACTTCTGTGCTCATCACTGGTTGGTCAGAGACTGTGGGTGTTACAGGCTCAGTTTTTGTTATCACTTTCTGAAATAGTTTGTTCCTTTTGAATTTCCTTTTCAGGCTTAAAAGACACGGTTTCACAATATGGTGCTTATTAGGCATGACTGTACCATCCTTCCTGAAGGGTACGTTTCGACTATGTAGTCCATCATGTGACTTGATTGACTCCTCTGCAATCTTTACAAAACTTTTGTGCTCCAATGACATTTCAGGCTTGTCCTCCGATGACATCTCATTGAAGTCATGATTATGTTTGATCAACAGCTCTTCTGAGTTTGGAATGGAGATTCTATTTACAGTGATTGTGTGACACCTACTCTTGTTGGAGATGTTATTACCTCTGAGAGGACCATTAACAACCCACCCCAATAGGGTTCTTACAGCATATGGCCCGTCTCCACGACTGTTGATTATTTCCCAAGGTTCTATGATCTTGGGAGCATTGGTCCCTATTAACAACTCCACATTAGCCTTTATTTGTGGAATCTGCACTTCACTCAGATAAGGCCACCTGGTCAGGTCTTCCTTTGTGGGGATGTTTTCTGTGCTCACAGGCATGGTCTTCTGTGTGTACACCTCTGGCAACTCTATGAAATTGTCACTGTCTAATCCAGAGATCTTCAAACCTGTAATGACATGTGAATGCACAGATTTCTCTTGATTCATGGTGCGCAGAAGGATGTTAGTTTTTCTTCCTGAGATATTCAGCTGCTTCATCAGGCGCTCTGTGCAGAACGTGGCTGAGCTGCCTGGGTCCAAGAAGGCGTATGTCTGCATGTATTTGTTGCTTTTGCCGCTTTTAATCTTTACCGGAACAATAGACAACACACAATCTGTGTTACCGGCCCCAATATGCCCACATGCACTGAGAGACACCAGTGCACTGCTCACAGGTGGGTCTACTGGCTGTTCTGCTGTTGTTTCTCTGATTTTATCTTTGTGTTTTATGTGAAGCACACTAGGGTGGGATAGGTTACACACACTACATGTGAGACGCCTTTTACAATCTTTGCTCATGTGACCTCTTGTCAAACAACCAAAGCAGATTCCTTTCTCCTTTAGAAAGTTGATCTTCTCCCTGTGCGCTTGTTTCCTTAATTGTGGACATAACACCAATATATGACCACCTTTGCAGAACAGACATCCTGTTTGTAAACTTTCATCTTTCGGGGCTTGTGGTGGTGTGGTTTCTGTCATGTTAACTACAGACACTCCTGTGGCAAAACTACTTCCTGTTTTGGGTCTTGATATTAGTTTAGTGGGAATTGATTTGACCTTGGGTTTGATGTTGCTGTTATCTGAATTTTGTATGTCACCATACACAGGGTCTGAGGTTATCCTAACCTGCTTCTCAATAAACTGCACCAAATCAATGAACCTGGCCCTCTGTCTGCTCTTTTCTTGTAGCTCACAAGCAACTGACCTCCACTTCTCCCTGAGCTTATATGGGAGCTTCAGAACAATACTTTTTAAGTTGGAGGTTAGGTCCAGTTCGTCCATATACTGCATGTCTTCCATAGAGTTGCAGCATCCTCTAAGAAACAGAGCATAAGCCTGTAAACCTTTGGGATCCTCAGATTTGATGTTAGGCCATGTGAGAGCCTTTTCCATGAAAGAAACAGAGATTTTATACTCGTTACCATAATGCTCACATAACAAGTTCTTTGCCTTCTCATAACCTCTGTCTGGAGCCATGTGTAGGCAACTTCTGACAAGATCACGAGCTTGACCTCTGGTGTACTGCTCCAGATAATACAGCCTGTCCTTGGCTGCCTCTGTGTTTTGCTCAATCACATGTTCAAAAGATTTGAGAAATGACTGGAACTGTAGAATGTCTCCATCGAAGGCAGTAATTTCTCTTGGTGGCAAGGTGGAAAGAGCCTGTTGTCTGACCATCATTGTGCTAATTTCATTTTGTCTCTCCAGAACTGCAATGAGACTGTCTTGATCTGTTCTACTCTGTGCAGGGGGTCCTGCACCCTGGGTCTGTGCTGCCCTGGGGGCTGCTTTGGAATGGGCCTGCACAGAAGGCCCCTGGGCCCGTCGGCCTGGGCTATGACTCTGCGTCACATCCCACTCTCTGAGATCTTCATGAGCTGAATGTTGAACAGGAAGTGGGATTTCTGTTTTTGGGAACACACTTTGTATCCATGTGTCTGGTGTGCTTTCTTGCTCCTTCACCTGATGGAAATCCAGGTCTGAGGTTTTGTATCGGACTGCCAAGTCCTCAAAGTACTCATTCATGGGATCCATTGATGTTGGGTTTACATCCTGCGCACCTTTAAGAATGTTGATTTTGGCTGTTGTGGCTGCTATTTCAGTTTGGAGTTCCAGAGTTTCTCTCCTTTTCCTTAGTTCATCCTTCTGTTTGTTAAGCAGCTCTTCCTTGTCCTCTAGAGCATGCTTTTCCTTCAAAGCAGCAGCCTTTGTGAGCAAAGCGGCCTTTTCCGCCTCTGCCTGGATGCGGGCAGACGATGTGGACGATCCACTTGAGTGTGTGCTTCTCCTGCTTGACCTGCCAGACCTGTGGCTTAAAACTGAAGAAACATTGTCATTGAGTGCAAAGTCATCACTGGGATATGGGTTGGGTTTCTCTGCTGCAGTCAGCCATTTAGACACAGAGGAGAGGAAGGCATGGATACAGTCAAGCTTGGGCCTATACCATGTTAACTCATCATGTCTACGGTCATCCTCAGTCAACAGTTGTTGATAAGAAATGTTCAATGTTTTGAATTCATCAAGCATCCCATTGTATTTCACCATGTTCTCTTTCACTTCCTCCACATTCATATTATCAGCCATAAGCTCATTAACAATGTTCATGCGTCGGGTAAGATGGGATATTTTTCCTGTTCTAGAAGCACGCATTTGTGCTGTTTTCTCTACCAGTTCCCTTCCTGATAAACCCTGTTGCAGCATGTTTGAATTCGAATCTGAATCAGAAGCATCCATTCCACTCGACAAATTAACTGTACTTATATTTCTTTTCCAGTAGAAACAGTTCAAATGAATGCAGTTCAAATCCAATAACGATTCAGTTTCAATTTCAATGCTATTGATGCGTTGATGTAATAATTGCGTTTATTCCCGAATCAGTCACCGCCCATTCCTTTGTTCAATAGATATGGCGGGAATTTATTCCCAGCAATGAATTCCAGCAGTATACTCCACAAAGTTTAAAAAGTATAAAACAGCCAGCCAATCACTTTTATTCCAGTTAGCTTTTATATCGGTCAGCTCACAGTGTATTACATACCACCGCCGATTTCGTCCTTTAATTCTCCGCTTTTTTCCCGAGCCTCCTTTGTTGTGCTGTGAATAACACGCGCTCTTCAAACAATCCAAATACGGTCCATTGCTTCAGGTAATCCACAGAAAAGTTTTGACTTTTGTAGTGGCTAAAATGTTCCTTTTTTGTTCCTATGTTCCTTAGCCACTGTTGGAGCAACTGGTTGATTACACTGTTTCTGACGCGTGTGTCTGAACGAAATTTCCAATACGTTTGCCGGGGAAAAACAATGATTTATTGGAGAACGTAAAAATAAACGCTAACAAACGAAAGATAATTACATTCTAACACGGTCATACGTTTTACACGCTAACACGTTCACACGGTCAAAACTTTTGTGCGCTCAAACCAGCAGTCATCTGAGGTCTGGGCAGCACACACCTTTATACCCTCTAATTCACCTATAGGGGCGCATGATTAACAACAGAAAATAATGTAATATAAATATAACCATATTCTTCACTACAAAGTAAACAGAAATGCAATAATATATAATATGGCTCCTACAATCAGTAATGCACACTTTGTTGATGATGCTGTGATTTCTGTGGACAGAGATGCTTGATGGAATCACAGCTAAACAGATACTATCTTTAGGCTAATATTATACAATCTAGTATATCATTCAAAATATTAAATATGTGAACAGTTGTCATTTTGAACATTTCCAAGAAACATCTATGAATGAAACCAAGGTGAATGATTTTCCCAAAGATAATTTCAGAGTTTTGGTTGCTCAGTGTCTGACTGTTTGTGATTTGTGTGTGGTTTAGTATTTGAGGGTCTGAGATTGTGTGTAGGCCTGTATGTGTGAGTGTGTATAATAGACCAGCCTATTCTTGCTCAGTCTAATACACCAATAAACTGATGCAAAGCTCTTTGACCACAGCGTCTCTGTCCCGTGGTGGTGAGTGGGATGGAAGGCGAGTGGGGCTGGGGTGAATACAGGCCGGGGCAGCAGCCTTGGATGGAGGGAAAAACTTTGCTTCCAAACAAACAGACCAACTTTCTATACAACTCCACAAAACTCTGCAAGCACTTCATAACATGGACGTATATGAGTATTGACTTTTCTTTTACCTTTTAGAAAATCTTCAGACAAAATTTGACAAAAATATGTATTTTGTGAGAGCTCTTGTCCTGTGACATCATACCACCTGAGGAACTGAACACCTGTTTCATCAGAGTGTACTTTTTGTTCTGTCTGTTTTTCCCTCCTGGCTCCTGGTGGCTGGTTTGTTCTCGGTGGCAGTGAAAGCATGTGAGGAAATATGTGGAGATGAAAGGGTGGCTGCTTTTCTGTTATTTGTCTCCAGAGCTGGGAAAAGTAGGAGGGTCTTCAGTGGTTCTGAGGGTTCAGGTCTGATTAGTTAGAGAGCGTCAAGGCCTCAGATCACCCATCACTTCAGCTTTAAAACCCCTTTAAAGTCTTTCTGTGTAGTCTGTTGATATGCCTGGGATCTCTCCTTAGAAGCTCTGAAGTGAATATGTGAGATTAATGCTCATCTCAGAACTAGACTATGTTTGCATTGGGCTGTCATGCGCTCTGCTTCTTCCTTTCATGCATGAGCAGGCGGCAGGGATATAATGCGCCTGCATCAGTATATGGGTATATGTCATTGAGCAAATAATATTATTATAAATGATATTATCAAAAATATAACAACAACAACAGCAATAATAATAATTGGCTCCAGTTGTGACATCAGACTGAATTACTTAATATGCCTCCCCCATGTTGTGACCTTGGCGGATTGCATAGATGTTTGTGCGAGTTACACATTTTGTTCTGCAGACTTGCACTTTGGAATGCAGTTAAGATTCTGAGCCTGCAAGGGGACTGGGGAATCATTAGTACTGCCAGCCATTCAGGGCTGTGTTACATTGATGCAGAAAAATAGATGCTGGAAAATACATTATTTAAATAATACATGTATTGGCATTTTCCATTAATTCATTCCATCAAAAAATTCAGGCATGCATGCAGCGGTTTCCCTGCACATGATATGAAAGAAGATAATGTCCAGATGCTGCATAATGCTCCCCAAAAATATATGTGTATATGTGAAAGGCTCCCATTTTCAGTATATTATCAATACCCCCCCATCTTGTTGGTTTTATATGTTCAATACCAATATATTTTATTGTGAATATATTATGTTTTACCACAAAGAAGTGAACCACAACTGCAAGTGTATTTTTTGTTTCTTCTAAGGAATGATTTTTATGAAGGATCAGATCTGAGGAATTTCCTCAATAATGCCCCTTAACCCTCTTGTGTTTGCATTTTGCCCTCAGTGCATAATGGAGTAAAAATGGCTTTTTTAATCAGGAATTAGAATGTGAGGCACGTGCCGGTGTCTGCTCAGCTTCCCCCCAGCATAGCAGCGCCTGGCGACACATGGTAATCAGCGCTCCTCTCAGGTCTCCACGTTGGTCGCTCCCCAAAAGCGGACACTTCGACCTTGCCGTAGCGAAGGAGGCGGCAGTGCTGTGACCTTGGCGATCAGCGAGAGCGTGCAGCGGGAGCGCTGTCCCGTGCATGTAAAGCAGCCTCCTGCCTCACACTCCCATGGCACAGACAGATTGATGCAGCGTCTTGCGAGAAAGAATCAATATTTTCAGCTGATGTGAAATCCCTAAAAACAAGGCCCGTCTGAAGCGGTGTTTGAAATGGTGCGGATCTCGTCAGGAGTAATGGTGGTATTAATCACAAAGTGTTCTTTCTGTGGCCCTGCTGAACACTCAGTGTGGGGAGTGGGGGAGCTTTCCCTGTCCAAAGTTAGAATAATCTAACTTGTGTTCACTCTTACATAGGAAATCAATGGCAGAACTGCTTCCTTTCACAACAGTTTCTTTTACTGAGGGGTCTGGTTGGAGTTCAACCACCAGAGACCCAGATTTCCCAGTCTCTTTACCTCCAGATGAGAGTGAGTGGTCTGATAGGCTATATATGATTTTTGATAGTTCTGACTGGTCTTTGGATGTAGCTTGGTGATTGTCTATGCATGAACATTACTTCATTATTGTTGTTCGGGGGTATGTCAGGGTTGGTTGTGACCTGAAGGGAGGGAGTGAGGGAGGGAGGTTGTTGGCAGGGTAACCCCATTGCTCACAAGCATCTAACCCAATAGATCTCTGTGTTCTGCCAGTAACCACTGCTTCAGCTGCGTGGTCCAGTCTGTAGTCCAGCTGCATGCTGATGTAGTTGAAATAGTCCTTATATCACTTACAATCTGCTTCCCTCCATCTTTCTGCAGGATCCTCAACTATAACAAGATATCTGTGCTGAAAAACAACTCCTTCCTAGGTCTTTCATCGCTGGAGAGACTGTGAGTAATTGATCTTTATTTGTTTTTTGAATTGAGGTAGCTTTCATTTCTGTCATTTTGTCATCACCAAAAATCCTTCCTGCATTCCTATAATTAGTAGAAGTCCATGTCTCCCTATGGTACCAATTCCATATTTTAAAACTTTAAGAGAAGAAGAAAATAGAGAGATCATGGGGGAGAGATAGATTACAGTGGACAGGAGATCTTTGATAAGATGGACTTATGGGTAATTTAATTCAGCCGTAGGCCAGAAATTCATTATTTTCCCACCTGTGCACACTTTTTAATCACATTGTTATTTCCTCTCCTCTTTGTGTCAGTCACATTTTGTAGGGGTCTGCAGGCTGACTGTATTCCTCAAATACCCTTTAATTACAGGGCCATGGCACAGTAATTGTTTAATTCGAATATCACACACCAGAAGGCTTGGTACATTTGGCACTTGCAATCATCAAATCAAAGAAAGATTAATATAACTATTACTGTTAGTAATTTATGGGAATATTTTATTGAGCGTATTATAACCGTCGGATCAAGTTGAGTTGGTGGTTGGGTTTTGGTATGACCACACTAAAAAATTGGGTCTGATATACTGTGGTCATCACGTTGCTCATTATTTTATCATTTCACAGTTAGGATGTGATACTGGGATTGTGATTCTCATGCAAAATGAAGAGTGATGGAGTCAATATCAGAGAGGGCTTTCTATTGAATCTGAGAGACCATGATGATTCTCAGAGAGACCTGCTTTGTGTTAAAATCCAGAGCTCTGAAGAACATCAGAAATAACACTGAATCTTATTTGAAGTTGTTTATTCTGCTCAAAATTGATATTCAGCAATGTCTCTGAGTTCCTCTGTCTCATTCTCTCTTTCACCTTTTCTCATTCTCTGTCTCACTCTTACCAAGAGTGTTTTACCTTTGAACTGTCACAATCTGCCGAATTTTACAGAGATAATTATTTGAATATGAATTACCTAACATTTTACACTGTACACATCTCTGGTGTTAATTTCATGTAAACTTCCAATGTTAACACGCCTCTGGTGTTCATTTCATGTAAAATTAAATTACACTGTTAACACATATCATATAAACTTAACTTCCTCTGTTAATACATCCCTGGTAGCCGGTCTACATTGTGAAGTGAGAGCTGAGTGCACAGTCTATTCACAACTAGGCCTGTGGTGGAAAAAACGTGTTCTGCTGGCACAGAGGTCAAAGGAATGGACAAGTCCCACTGAGCAAGGATGCTCAGCTTTCTGTACCTTTTCACATTTACCTGCCACCATAGTAACGGATCCTGGCTTAGGGTGATGCATGGCTCACTGAGGTAGCTCTTGATTTCGTTGTGCTGCAAACAAACATCACTGGTGCTGTAATCCTCTCCAAATAGTGCAGAGAGCTGTTGCTACCCCAAACCGAAAGTCTCCATGTTCAACGCTGCCGTGTTTGGCAGCACCTATGCTGTCTGGAACGGTATCACAAAGCTGTTCCAATTTCTCCTTTTCTCTCTTTCGAAGCTCTGGCTCAACAAACTTAAAATAATTGTGGGTCTAATGCTGAGGCGACCAGAGATAGGGCCACTTTCTCAGCATCTTGCGGGTCAACTGCAAATATGCGCCATTTCAGGGACTCTGCCACAGCTGTTTTGAAATCAGACACTCTCTGAGACTCTCAGCTCTGTGTATGCCTAACAGTTTCATGACATTACAATCTGAGAGAGTAACTGACACAGCCCACCTCTGGTCGAGGAGACGTTCAAACATGTCACAGTCCGGATTCCAATGCGTATGTCAACACTGAATCAGTTTGTGTTCGGGTAGGTTTTTGTTGTTTTTGTTTTTGCTTGAGCGATGTTGTGGCTACTGTGCTGCGGTGAAAGTGCACAACAAATCTGCTGCTTGCAGCTATCGCACAGCTGAAACTAGCAACTTGAAGCCCTCGTTAATTGCAAGCTGAAGGGAGTGGGCAAAGCAAGACAAATGTTAACCCTTTCTCAGACATTGACAGCCACTTTTCTGTTGCACCCTTAAGATAGTTGGCTATGTTCACAGCTGTCATCTGTTCAGTCTCAGTGGACTGTACGTTTTCCCACCCCCAATGCCACTGTAACCAATCACTATTTTTTTATTTTTTTATTTTTTATGAAGATATGGCTCCTTTTCTGGAAGGATTTATGTTGTGCTGTGTTGTTTTTGTACTGGACTTCAATCGGTGTAAAATCTATTTCAGAAAGTTGCAAGATTTTTAAATATATGTATATTTAATAAACGTTCAGTCACACATTTATTGTATTGTCATGATTGATCATTGCTGTCACTTGCGTGTACTTGATACTTGAGTACTTGAGCCCATCCCTAGTGGAGGAATGGGGACTTCAGCCGGTGGCATTCTCTTGTGTGGAACACCTGAGTGTAGTTTACTGGTCCAGTTCATACCTTTCAGTAATGACAGTCCTTGCTTCTGGTTATTTCCCAAACCCCATCCTCATTAGCAGTATGCTCACAGGCCTCGTTATGTTAAGTTAGGTGTGATCAGGTATTAGAGCTCTCTCCTCTCACATCCGTTTGGTGGTAGACGACTGTGTTGTTCCTGGAGTTTATTTTCAGAAAATGAATACTAAAATAGCTCAGCAGGTCTTGACCCAGGGCCGTAGCTGTGTGGCCAGACACCCCACGCCCGTGCACTGTTCCAGCAGTCTTTCATCTAGCTACACAGACGCAAAAGTGGCATGTTAGGGCAGAGGCAGCGAGCCAATCAGGATGCCAGCTGCTGCTGTGGCTGCTGATTTGGCACGGCCAGGCCCACTATGTATCCTGTTTGACATGGCTTTGCAGAGTGGCGTTTGAACCACATACAAAATCTCTCCCCATTACATGCCACACAGCACATGGTGAGCACTGTGCTAAAAAGGGAGAACAGAGTCAGAGTGAGGCAGTTTGGCCTGTATCCTACTCTTAGGCACTTTTCCACATGCTTCTTATCCCTGGTCCACCTGTGTTTTAGTGTAAAAAGACCCTTGTTCACACTAAATACATATCTCTGTTGCCTTTTGTATTCTACCCACTACAAAAATAGTTTTTTTTTCATTTTCTAACTGCAGCAATTGATTTTGTAAGTAGCGATGAAACATTCTGACAGAAATACATGTATTCAACACCCAAGCATGGGGTAAACAAGAGGGTCAAAACAGATAACTCAATTCTGAAGAGAGGCTTAACACTTTTCCCTTTTAAACTGTCCTCTGTAATACAGTTACAGGGTAATAAATGCAGGTGAAAGGGTCTGGCTTCTTGATTTACAGAGCGGGGTTTATGAAACAGAGGAGGCCATTTTCTCTCCGCTCTTCATCACTGGCCTGCTGGGCCGACACCGCCATTCGCACTGAGCCTATTCATCAACACCCTTTCTCGCCGAAAAGTTCCATCCCGCCTCAGATTTCCAACTGGCCGACGATTAAAAAAACAGAATTATGTGATTTATTTGCCCTGGACGTGTGAGCTGAATGCCCAAGTAAGTCATCGTCTCTTTATCTTTGTGGGTTTCCTTGTATTTATAACTGCTTCCAGACATGTGCAGAAAACACTTCTCTTGCTGCAGTTATTTTAGCTGGGGGCTTCCTTGAAAAAATAAATGAATACACTGGACAAAAATATATATTCTTTTGCTCTAGAATCATATTATTTGGTGACCCCCAGAAACCTCCCCAATTATTTTCCCCAATTCTTGGAAAAGACATTTGTGTTTTCCTGCCCCCAAAGCTTGTGTGGAAGTAGCTCCTATTTCTGAGAGAGGGAGAAGGGAAAGTGGGAAAAAGTGAGGCAGGCGTGAAGAGTGGAAGAGGGAGTGAGATCTCTGTTATTCTGTTTCTCAGTTACATACATGTTTGAGAATTATTCCCAAGTGTATGTGTGATTATATCACAGGGGAGGAGCAGCTGCTATACATTCAGAACAGAAATAATACACATGAAAATTACTGGCACCAGTATCTGAAACAGTCAATTTAATAAATTCATTTAAAAAGTGTGTATTCATAGGATCAGGCTAATTTATACCTATAAAACTATATTTTTCCTGTTTGATTTTAATTTGTTAAGTTAAACACATGAAATGTGATGTCAGGCATTTGGGATTTGGTCTGTGGATGTTCTTTTGGATTTTTGTTCATTTTTCCAAGTGTGTGTCATGGCTTCAACCAGCCCCAAACCCCCACCCCACCCCCAGCCCAGATTCAACAGTCCAGCAGCTGAACCTCAAGCAGTGAATCACTCTGTTTTGGAAGAAATGCCTCATTATATTTTGTATTGGGATAAGAAAGGACTAAAAATATCAGGCATTTCTTTACCTATGAACAGGGCTTGAATCTCAGGTAAATTTGCCCTGTATTGTACCCACTGGCCAGGAACATGACCAAGCCATCAGTGACCAAGCCTATTGTCTGACTGTTGCTCCTTATGGTGCTGTGGTAAAAGTGGTGGCGCATGCTACTAAGCATGTAGTTGTTTTATTAACAGAGACGGGGGGCCATTGGGTTTGGCTCTGAAACAAATGCACACATTGGCCTCCTTAAAAAAAGATATGTTGGTGTTGTAGGTGTTCTAGTTCTCCTCGAGTTTCATCAACCTGACAGGGTCAGATACTTTTAGACCTATATCCTCACAGAACAATTTAATGGGCCCTGTGGTGGGGCAACTGTCTTAGACTGTATGAACCACTCACACATCACTTGGCCCCGCCGTGTTCCCCCACCTCCACAACATTCTGCCATGCTGTCGCACAATTTCCACAAAGCACACTTAGCTTGATATAACCATATCAGAAGCTGTTCACATCTGGAGATGGAGAGAAAAGCTAAGGAGCAAGAGGCTGAGTGTGTCAGCCCCCCCCCCCCCCCCCCCCCCCCCCAGTTCACCCCTCTCACCTCCCCTGACACACTGCCCCTGTCAGCCACAGCTGGAGCAGAGCCCAGAAATCCCCCTTTCTCTTGGTTTCATGTCCCAGTCAGGCACCCATGGCAGTAAGGGGACATTCTCTAAAGTATACATCACCTAGACCCTCAAAATGTCCATAATTTGTCATTTGCAAGGAGTGGATGCATGTTTATGTTCCTTTTTTGTTTGTCAAGAAAGCTGGAGTTTGTGGTTTGGTTTTGAAAGTTAAATCATTTTACAGGTGACTGACTGCATTTCCCAGTTCTCTGCAGTGGAGGAGAAAAGAAAAGCTTAGCTCTTCTCTTTCACTCTTCTCTCTGTGATGATTATCCTGTCTGTCAGTACTCATCATGCAGAGAGGTCTCTCAGCTCCTCTGTTGCTTCCTGTCAGCTCACTGTTATTCCCTGCTAGCCTGTTGTGAGCCTGTGGCTCCTGCCATGGGAATTCTTTTCCTTTTGTCCCCCTGCACAATGGAAGTCCTGTTATTTCCCATCATTCTCCCCTGGCTGTTGGAAGATCGGGATGGTTCCTCCCTTGACGGGCCCCTCATACGTTTATTCCTGCCCTCACGTCCTTGCTTGACTGCCGTAGAAGTTAGGCAAGATGTCTTTCAGAGTTGGTCAGGAAGTATTAATACTATTGAGTGGAAGACACAGTGTTAGTGTACATGTTCCCTGATTCATTGAAAAGTGTCAGTACTGTCTTTGTGGAATGATTTGTAAGTGTACCTTCTCAACCCTGATTGATAGAGAAGTATTGATATTGTCTCACTCAGATTCGTCCTGCCAAAGAACGATGGATGTTCCTAATACATCATATGGAATGAATTATTTCTGTTAAAATTACATTTTCAGATGATGTGCTTTTTGAAGCCCTCGTTGGCAAATGTTTAGTAAGGGGTTAATTCACCAAAATCCAAAATTCAGTGTTGCACAAGTGCTAGGAAAATGGATGTCTTGATCCAAACACAACATGACACGAATAACCAAAGACAGTGCACTTGAACAACTGGCCTGGACAATCCTAGCAGAAATAGCTGCTAGAACAGCCCAGAGGCCAGGAAGTGAAGACTCACCAGAATTTTGGCCACTGCTGGTATTCTAGGACTTCCTCTACTTACTTACTCTAAGTTACCAACTATTTCTCCCAAAAGCTATGAAATGGTATTGGTTGACAGACAGTATGTATCTATTATTCTTGCCTCTAACATTTCAAAAGGAATGAGAGGGACCCATTCTCTATGTTGCGGTCTTTGCTGTTAAAAATCCTCCTTGTTACAGTGACATGCCATCATCAACTGTCTGTTAGTACATGCTACCCATTCGTACTAAAAAGCACATGCAGGTATCTTTCCCAAAACTGCTTTTAGGCAAAGTAAATCACATTACACTGTGAAAGTCATCTAGTTGTCTTTTCACTATTTCCTGAATTTACATAGCAATGCTTAATTTTGCATATCAGTTCAAGCTAAACCACAAAAATGAACAATATATGTATCTTTCTATTTTAAGACGTGCAATCATATTTGCTTCTTGTAAAGGGATTGGCACATATGTTGTTTTATATGTAGTCACTGTTTTGCATGTGATGTTACAGGCGCAAAACTTGATAAACTGACCCCTGAGAATGCCAAATCAAAATTACATTTTAATCAGTTAATTTATTGATTGATTTTGGTTTGCATGTGAATAATTTAATACAACGGTCTTCAATCCACTGATGCAGTAGAACCAGATTAGGCTAAATTACTTGGCTCCCAAACTATGTTTGTAGTTTGATGCTGACGCTCTGAATTTTACCACAGCTGAGAACTCCAGCACTGGAATGACTGAGGCATAATTGAGAACACTCGCTCTGCAAAGTGCTGTGTGGTGTGGAGTCTTTCCTTGGAAGGCTCTGCTCTGATTCAGACTTATGGGCTATGTCCTTTTCACTGTGACCCTTTTCACTACAGAACTTTGGAACATTACAAATCAATCAACCAGTGGGTTTCAAATATCTGGCAAACCGTTCTAGTTGAACAAAAAACAAACTATGGAGAAGCTAAAAATGTTTTGAAAGTGAAGCAAAAATACAAAAAGCCTAGGAAATGTATGCTAGGGGTGTTCCTTCATAATGACACAAAGGTCAATTTCAGTGTGTAGGGGGTCTAGCCCTGCAGTAGAGTTGGGCTCCATGACCCTCTGCTGAGCTCCACCCTGTGTATGCAGATCTCTTTCCAAAAAAAGCAGCAAGACAGTTACATTCTCCTGCAGGCTCTCTGTAGTCCATGTGACGGAGGACTGTTTGAGGTGATTACTTAGAGATAAATCACACTATTAAGAGCCGAAGAGTTAAAAGTTTAATACCGACTGAGTCAACAGAACACAGGCGGAGGGCTAAGATGTACAGAATGGTAAAAGTGAAAGACTGAAAAAAGAAAAGTTAGGAGTTGCTTCAGTAGCAGCTGAAATATTAGCTGCCCCGTACAGAGTTTACAGCAGGGCTTTTACAGGAAGCAGAACCCAGCGATGCAAGCTCCTCACATCAAACACTGTGGATCAGGGGATGGGGGGGAAGTATGCTCATTTTTTAAACATTCATCTCCGTGAGTTTATCCAGCTGGACTTTTCTGCCCCTGGCAATTAGCTCTGTTTCATGCAGCTGGCGTGCTTGTGATTGGTGCCGCTCACTGAAGGCCAGCCCGACCCTGGCTGCACATGGGCCCGGGCCTCCAGGAAGCAGGACTGCTTTTGTTTATTTTACTTCCATTCCATCCTGTCTGAGCACAGTGCATTTTTTACCTTTCTTACCTTGTCAATCATTTCAAATGAATGTGGAGGAGAGTTCTTTACAGTGACCTTGGTGACTCTTCTTTTGCTCTTCACCCTCATTAATGACTATTCTTTCCTCCTTTTTTGTGTACACCTAATCCCTTAATAATGTCAGTTTCTTATTTTTTTCATTCTGTTGTTACATTAATGTCTGTAGTTTTAGAAATGGTCCAGGTTTTTGGTCCACAATTCTCAACATCTGCATTTACCAGGCTGATAGCAATAATTAAGGTAATTTTGCATCACATGAACTGTTTTACATCCCCAGAACTGGCTTACTGTGCCCCTGAATGAATGAATGAATGAATACAAAATAAATAAGAGTAAGTTTGAGAGGTATGCTTAATTCTGTGGTTTCAAGTTTCTCTTTTATCATCAGGATCCTGGAATTTACATACAACATCTTAACTCTGATGTCATCAACATTTTGACTTGAGTATTTAATCATAAGAAGTGACCTGTACACATTTAATGCCAATGTTTCCTTTTAATACAAGACAGTGCAGTATATGCTATGCTACTACAGTATGCCTACAAGGCATTGGATGTCAGAGTATCCGTGTATGCATGTGTGTAAATGTGTGTGTTCATGCGTGTGCTTTGACCCAGATAAAGACATGTTTAATTCTTAATGACTGAGGTAATAGCACAGAGCCTGTGTGTTTTAACGTGGAATTGAACAATTTCACATGAGTTACAGATAATTAAAATCTGACAGGAGTCATCAATCAGCCATTAAGCATGGTCTCTTAGGATAGTCATCAGGTCTACATCCACAGTATTTCTCAGTTATTGTGTTAAACTCATCACTGTACTTAAGATTTATGAGATAGTTACTCTTACACATAACAACTTGTTATGCAGAATTCATTTTTGTAATTATAGCTGGGCAGCGATAATGTCACCATTGATAATGTTGCATTTGGCAGGTTCTGAATAGAGATCTCATTGGGTTAATTAGGCCTTCCCTGGCAGTTGAGAGCAATGGTGGATGTTGTTGCTTCACTCAAAAGCTGGGTGCCATGCATGTGTGCTTGTTCTTTTTGTTTTGGTTCTGATTTACCTAATACACAGAAACAACACAGGAGTGTGCTTTGCTGAGCCGATGCTCCTAAGCAAAGCAGGCTGCAGACCAACACTGCTGAAGATGTCTGGCTCTAAGTTATTGCAGATGTGTATAGTTTGCAGAGTGATTGCTGTGACTCTGCGGACTTCGGTAAAACCTTTTCGGTTCCCGTCACTGGCAGGGGATCGGGACGGCAGGGGGAAATGGGGATACAATTTCAGGAAGTTTTCACTGGCAGAAGAAAGAGCAAAAATAGTTATGAAATGAAATCCATTTTTAGAAGCTTTGTGATTGTGGAAGGACAAGAATACCATGTGGGAACATTATGAAATCCCCTGCATGGTGCTCAGCCCCGTATGACTGTTCAGCACAGCTTGGCTGTGTGTGGTGTGATACTGTAGAGCACAGCAATAGCTTGGGGATTTACAGAATCATTATCATCACAAAGCATTATCTACTCCTAATATTGATTATGATTTTAAGAAAAACACAAAATGCTAATAATAGCCCTGTTGTACCATTGTGGTCTGAACCACACTTTTGGATCTCATAAAAGCTCCAAAACCAAGCTTTATGTCGGTTATGAAAGTCATGACCAGGGAGATAAACCTTGGCTAATTGAACCTCAGTGTGACTGCTCTGTGCTTTGGAATTGACAGTGTCCTGTGAGAAAGTTTGTGCCTGCTATGACAAACTTTAAAATTAAATATGTTACTCACTTTCCCTCATGTTTGGAATTTACAACTGTGCCTTTCAGATTGCTGCTATACCATGTGTGCAGGAAGAAAAAGCTCCTATATTCACGTTGTGTCATGTTGCAGACAATTGCATAAAGACAAGTAAAAAGATTTAACTCATATTAAAGACCGGGGTGATTCTGGACACATGACCACAATGTGAATATAAGACCTTTATCTTGATGACATGCATAGCTGAAATGGCAAATTATCTCTCTAACCATGAAAAGCATGGACAGTTGAACAATTATGAACAATTAACAGCTTGTTAAGGGGTTCTGGGGTTGCAGTTGTGGTTGGAATAAAAACTGATATGCACAATGGGTCCCCAGGACCGACATTAGGAACCACTGAGCTAAAGGTTGTAACCAGCGTATACATAATATGACTAACTATGACTAATGGTGGTATGTAGGATGTTAGGGGGAACTTGTGTTGCACTAACAAGACAGATTCTTGTCAATTTAAACTCACTCTACTCCTGATAGGCCTTGGCCAAGTGTTTCTGGCTGGGTTTAACACTTTGACTAGAGGGCCCAATCTACCCACCCCAGGGGTGTCTTTCCCCAAGAAGCTATTGGCACGGCACCCCTGTTCCCTGATTCTGAGTGTTAACATCAATCCCAGATGGGTAAACTGAAAGAGGGAGTGCTCTGCCCTGCTGGGTGCTGGTAAGGGAGTCAGTATCTTCTGCAGCATCATGCTGGAAGGTCAGTGTAGTGTGGCAGGAAATCAGGCCTGTGCTTTGCATCAGTGTAACCAAGTGTAAAACCTCCAGGGTCACTCCAAGATGAGGAAGACACGTGTTTTGCTGCATTCTGTAGGTTCATACAACAGGAAGGCATATGCAGAAAAAAAAACACAGACAAGCATTCCTACAGCTTTGCAGGACTGATCGCAGTAACACTTCCTCAAACATTTTTCATTGCTGTGGCAGTGTCTGTCAAACAATTTTCACATTTACTTGGGATTCAGTGAGACTGCCATTTTCTCCTCCGATTGATGTGACATGTGTTTTTATTTCCAACATGTTATTTATTTATTTATTTTTTTTTGTGTTTCTGTGTATCTGTTAGTTGTTGTTTAGGTTATGGATTAATGTTTTTGATTCATTTCATTTGAAACTTTGATTAAGTTTCAGGAAAAGGAAAAAAAGTTTCATGAATAAAAGAGGGTGTTTCTCTACAGGGCATGTGTAAAGGGAATGTTCAGAAATAATTTCCCAAACCTTTTTGTCTTCCTTTTCTTTTACATGTGTGGGACGAGAGTGAGGGCTTTACACATACATCATCTATGGTATTATCAGAAGCACCATTTTTGGCATATCATGTCACAAATCATGAAGCATTACTTATTGGTATGGCATTATAAGAAATGTTAGAAAGCTACCTTCAATGCTACATTCCAGAAAAGGTTCAATGGTGTTTAGATCAGTCGAATGGGCAGGCCATGGAAGATGGTGACTGACGTCATCCTGGTGTTCATGAAACCAGGGCCTTGTGACACACTGAAATAACCATTTCAACTCTCTCTCTCTCTCTCTCTCTCTCTCTTTCTGTCTCTCTCTCCCTTCTTTTATTTTTCTCTATGTTACTCCCCCTTTGCACTCCCCCTCCTGTTTTTCAGAGATCTGAAGAATAATCTAATTAGCACCATTGAGCCTAGAGCATTCA
>JAFBMS010001089.1:27500-48208 GCA_019788955.1 Albula glossodonta | reverse complement strand
TCTGGTGCTGGAGCACAGCACAGCAGTCTGGTGTTGGAGCACAGCACAGCAGACTGGTGTTGGAGCACAGCACAGCAGTCTGGTGCTGGCGCACAGCACTGCAGTCTGGTGCTGGAGCACAGCACAGCAGTCTGGTGTTGGAGCACAGCACTGCACTCTGGTGTTGGAGCACAGCACAGCAGTCTGGTGCTGGAGCACAGCACAGCAGTCTGGTGTTGGAGCACAGCACAGCAGTCTGGTGCTGGAGCACAGCACTGCAGTCTGGTGCTGGCACACAGCACTGCAGTCTGGTGTTGGAGCACAGCACAGCAGTCTGGTGTTGGAGCATAGCACTGCAGTCTGGTGCTGGCGCACAGCACAGCAGTCTGGTGTTGGAGCACAGCACAGCAGTCTGGTGCTGGAGCACAGCACTGCAGTCTGGTGTTGGAGCACAGCACAGCAGTCTGGTGCTGGAGCACAGCACAGCAGTCTGGTGCTGGCGCACAGCACTGCAGTCTGGTGTTGGAGCACAGCACAGCAGTCTGGTGTTGGAGCACAGCACAGCAGTCTGGTGTTGGAGCACAGCACTGCAGTCTGGTGCTGGAGCACAGCACAGCAGTCTGGTGTTGGAGCACAGCACAGCAGTCTGGTGCTGGAGCACAGCACAGCAGTCTGGTGTTGGAGCACAGCACAGCACTCTGGTGCTGGAGCACAGCACAGCAGTCTGGTGCTGGAGCACAGCACAGCACTCTGGTGCTGGCGCACAGCAGCCTGGTGTTGGAGCACAGCACAGCAGTCTGGTGTTGGAGCACAGCACTGCAGTCTGGTGCTGGAGCACAGCACAGCACTCTGGTGTTGGAGCACAGCACAGCAGTCTGGTGTTGGAGCACAGCACAGCAGTCTGGTGTTGGAGCACAGCACAGCAGTCTGGTGTTGGAGCACAGCACAGCAGTCTGGTGCTGGAGCACAGCACAGCAGTCTGGTGTTGGAGCACAGCACAGCAGTCTGGTGCTGGAGCACAGCACAGCAGTCTGGTGTTGGAGCACAGCACAGCAGTCTGGTGTTGGAGCACAGTACAGCAGTCTGGTGTTGGAGCACAGCACTGCAGTCTGGTGCTGGAGCACAGCACAGCAGTCTGGTGTTGGAGCACAGCACAGCAGTCTGGTGTTGGAGCACAGCACAGCAGTCTGGTGTTGGAGCACAGCACAGCAGTCTGGTGTTGGAGCACAGCACAGCACTCTGGTGTTGGAGCACAGCACAGCAGTCTGGTGTTGGAGCACAGCACAGCAGTCTGGTGCTGGAGCACAGCACTGCAGTCTGGTGCTGGAGCACAGCACAGCAGTCTGGTGTTGGAGCACAGCACTGCAGTCTGGTGTTGGAGCACAGCACAGCAGTCTGGTGCTGGAGCACAGCACTGCAGTCTGGTGTTGGAGCACAGCACAGCAGTCTGGTGTTGGAGCACAGCACCGCAGTCTGGTGTTGGAGCACAGCACAGCAGTCTGGTGTTGGAGCACAGCACAGCAGTCTGGTGCTGGAGCACAGCACAGCAGTCTGGTGTTGGAGCACAGCACAGCACTCTGGTGTTGGAGCACAGCACAGCAGTCTGGTGTTGGAGCACAGCACTGCAGTCTGGTGCTGGAGCACAGCACTGCAGTCTGGTGTTGGAGCACAGCACAGCAGTCTGGTGCTGGAGCACAGCACTGCAGTCTGGTGCTGGAGCACAGCACAGCAGTCTGGTGTTGGAGCACAGCACAGCAGTCTGGTGCTGGAGCACAGCACAGCAGTCTGGTGTTGGAGCACAGCACAGCACTCTGGTGTTGGAGCACAGCACAGCACTCTGGTGCTGGCGCACAGCAGTCTGGTGTTGGAGCACAGCACAGCAGTCTGGTGTTGGAGCACAGCACTGCAGTCTGGTGCTGGAGCACAGCACAGCACTCTGGTGTTGGAGCACAGCACAGTAGTCTGGTGTTGGAGCACAGCACAGCAGTCTGGTGTTGGAGCACAGTACAGCAGTCTGGTGTTGGAGCACAGTACAGCAGTCTGGTGTTGGAGCACAGCACAGTAGTCTGGTGCTGGAGCACAGTACAGCAGTCTGGTGTTGGAGCACAGTACAGCAGTCTGGTGTTGGAGCACAGTACAGCAGTCTGGTGTTGGAGCACAGCACAGTGCCGCTTTCAGCGCATTCATCATTTCCCCCCTGAGCTTAACCCTTCTGTAAAAGCATGCTGTAGCATGCTTGGCAGCTGCTGGTGCTAATGGACCTTTTTATTCATTTGATTAATGGAATATGGAATTAAGGATGTTTCAATCTTGTTAAAATTACATTTTTAGGATTTTACAATATATGCACCCCTCCCCCCAATGTCAGGGGGAGTGTTTTCTCTGCACAGCTGAGTGGACGGCCCCCACTGTGGGGCCATCTGCCTCCATTCTGTATTTCGGCGCATCTTCTCTTACTGCACGTCAAATCATCACAAACTGGCACACTGTAGAGACACACAGCCCGTGGCTCCAGCGGTTACTCAGGCAGTGTGTTTCCCAGAGCAGCGCTCGGAGCGTTTTTATTTCTGTGTCTCTGCACTGGGAGAAACCGTCTCAACGCCTCCATCCCATCTGCACTCCACCACCTTCTCTGGAAGATGGAGGAGCGTTTCCTGTCATGGTGAAGGCTGAGGGACCCAGCGAAGCTTCAAACAGAAACAATACATTTACATTTTAATACTAAGCCCCGATTATGCAGCACAGACTGTCGTGATTCCCTCTTTCCGGTTGCAGTACTAATTTTCCCACAATGCCAAAGCCTGCCTGCCTGCACCCCACATGCACGCATGCCCGGGGGGGCTTTGTCACTGCGCTGCATTAGTCACACGCGGATGTGACGCCTCACTGTCAGCAGGATCTTGCCATATCATTTCTCCTCTCCAGCAGCACTGAGTTCTGCGTCTTTGATCTCCAGACCAGCGAGCTCTTTCCAGCCGTAAGAGGTGGTCATCTGAGCTACGTCAGCTTTGATGTGACCTTTTTGATCTTCCAATAGAAGTGCTTGAGGTATTTTCTCACAGGAAATTCATTATTTAAAAATAAACAAGGATACTTCCCCTCTATAAACTGTAAATAGGTCAGAGTCTAAATAATCAATAAAACCCTGTAATGAGAGAGACCTTCTCCCATTGCCCCGTGGAATGGCAGAAATCTTATATCGTAAGTGCTGAGAGGTTTTCTATCTCCATTCACAGTGTCTGGGTCCTGCCTGCATATCAATCTCTATGCGATCTCTATCTATATCAATATCAATCTCTATCTATAACTATGCGAGATCTGCCCTCCCAGCATCCTCTCTGTCCACCCGTAACAGCAATGCTCACTGCTCTGCAGGCTTCAGGGCGGGGCCTGTATCTGAGTCCATGTCCAGCTCTGTGTCTGATCTAAAAGCTGGGGTCAGCAGCTTAATAAAGGAGACAGCTGCACCTGAAACACGGCCATTCCCCCAGCCAGCATCACTCAAAACGCTGCAGAAAGCATTCACGCATCAGTTTGGGTTTTTGTAAGATTTTGCTCCATTGTCTGCTAGGGCTCTGAAACTGGGTTGTAAGTTGTGTCAGATAACTAGACACCATGGAAGTAATGCTGGTATACATTAGAGAGCATAAAGATCAGCATACTTACACATGTATACATACACAAGTACACACAGTCAAAATAATATGAATATTATTAGTAAGAATAATCAGAGGAACTACAACGTGACAATGATATAGTGACAATAACTACAACATGATGAAACATATAAAATATGAATATGATGCTGAGGGTCAGGGGTGGGTTGTACAGTGAGAGGAGGAGCAGTCTAAGCTCTTGTGGAGTTGCCTCAGGAGCAGCAGTGAGTCATGGAGGCGAAGGAGAGGAAACACTGAGAGCCATCAGAGATGAGGTCTCCCTCACACTGCAGAGGAAGTGAGGGGATATGCTGTCATCTGCACTGGCTGCGTGATACAGGCTCTCTGCTCAACAGTGGCACACAGTACCCCTGTTAAACACTGTCACCCATAACTGCCAGAGCAAGGTATTATAATAGAAGCGTTAACTAAAACAAACAGACAACGCACTGTGAATGATGATGTCAGAGAAGAGGATGAAACTGACAGATGTGCTGTGGATGATGATGATGATCTCACAATAAAACAGGGTAAAACAAACAGACAGTGCAGTGTGGATGGTGATGTCACAATGGAGTGATGTAACACAGACAGATACATTATGGTCATGCAGATGCATGTCCTTCACAGAATGAGAATGAGGGGAGGGGAGCGGCAAGACAATACAAAATACCAGGTGAGAGAGCAAATGAAGGGAGAGGTAGAGACAGATGGATGACAGACAAAAGGGAGAAACGGGTGATAATATCAGGAGAGGTGGAAGAGAGGAAACAGGACAGGTGGAAAGAATGAGTGAGAGGATGAACAGGGAGAGGGAGAGAGAGAACAGGACTGCTTGGCAGTGACAGAGAGAGACGGTGTCTGGAGACACAGGAAACGTGCAAGGAGCTGTCCCCGGGGGGTCACTGACGTCAACCTTGGGCGAGGGGGGGTGTAGGCAGGGGGCAGAGATAAATACAGAATTACCACAGGGAGCTCGTCACATGACACTAACTAAAACACAGCACACCTGCCTGATCCTCCAGGGGGAAAGAAGAGGATGCTCGAAACGCAAAACGGCAGGGATGGAGAGAGAGAAAAAGGTGAAGAGGTGCAAAGGTTAGCACTGTCTGGGTACAGAGTCACCTGTTAATCAGGTAGCCTGGGGGAACACGCTGCCATGGAGCTGAGAGCAGCGTGATCCTTCCGTGTGATTCAGCATGGCCTCCGTTAGCGCTTTACTATCAGAATAAGGGGGTACATCCCAGTTACGTGCAGCAATATAACCCCAGAGTTACATACAGGAACATCAGTGTCAAACATTTGTCTCATGTGTAAGACAGGATCTGAGATATTGTGTTAGTGTGAACTCTGTGCTCTGTACCCTGTGTGACTGTTCTCCATGCTCTGTGTGACTGCACTGTGAACTCTGGGCTCTGTGAGACTGTGCTGTGTACTCCGTGCTCTGTGTGACTGCGCTGTGTACTCCATACTCTGTGTGACTGCGCTGTGTACTCTGTGCTCTGTGAGACTGTGCTGTGTACTCTGGGCTCTATGTGACTGTGCTGTGTACTCCCTGCTCTGTGTGACTGCACTGTATATTCTGTGCTCTGTGTAACTGTACTGTGTACTCTGTACTCTGTGTGACTGCGCTGTGTACTCCATACTCTTTGTGACTGCGCTGTGTACTCTGTGCTCTGTGAGACTGTACTGTGTACTCTGCACCCTGTGTGACTGTACCCCATACTCTGTGAGACTGTACTGTGTACTCTGGGCTCTGTGTGACTGTGCTGTGTACTCTGTGTTCCGTGAGACTGTGCTGTGTACTCTGTGCTCTGTGAGACTGTGCTGTGTACTCTGGGCTCTATGTGACTGTGCTGTGTACTCTGTGTCCTGTGAGACTGTGCTGTGTGCTCTGTGCTATGTGAGACTGTGCTGTGTACTCTGGGCTGTATGTGACTGTGCTGTGTACTCTGTGAGACTGTGCTGTGTACTCTGTGCTTTGTGAGACTGTGCTGTGTACTCTGTGCTCTGTGGAAGAGGCTGGCTGAGGTGGAGGCCTTCACCCCCTCTTGGAGCTCATTCATGGGGCTGGAGCAGAGGGGGTGTGGGGCGGATGAGTGAACAGCACGATCATATGATCTGAAGTGAGGGGGTTGCCATGGCAACTGATCCCAGCAGTCTCAGGCCTTACAAGACAAGTCACATGAGTGACTGGAGGCAGGAGAGTGTGTGCATGTGTGTGGGCATTTGTGTGTGAGTGTGTAGGTGTGTGTGAGTGTATGTTTATGTTTTTGTAGTTGTGCGTGTGTGTGACTAAGTGTGTGTATGTATGTGTAGGTGTGTGTGTGTGAGAGAGAGAGTGTTAGGGGGTTGAGACGTCCCGCTGAAGGCCAAGGACACTCCACAGTGAGAATAATGATGAGAACAGAAGGGAGTCATACACACGGGGAGAGGGAGAGGATGCTGAGGAAGGACGTTCCCCTCCTGTCTGCTCACGAGGCAGAGAGAGTGTGCATGAGGCAGAGACAGAGTGCACAGGGCAGAGAGAGTGTGCATGAGGCAGAGACAGACTGCACAGGGCAGAGAGAGTGTGCATGAGGCAGAGACAGACTGCACAGGGCAGAGAGAGTGTGCATGAGGCAGAGACAGAGTGCACAGGGCAGAGAGAGTGTGCATGAGGCAGAGACAGAGTGCACAGGACAGAGAGAGTGTGCATGAGGCAGAGACAGAGTGCACAGGGCAGAGAGAGTGTGCATGAGGCAGAGACAGAGTGCACAGGGCAGAGAGAGTGTGCATGAGGCAGAGACAGAGTGCACAGGGCAGAGAGAGTGTGCATGAGGCAGAGACAGAGTGCACAGGGCAGAGAGAGTGTGCATGAGGCAGAGACAGAGTGCACAGGGCAGAGAGAGTGTGCATGAGGCAGAGACAGAGTGCACAGGGCAGAGAGAGTGTGCATGAGGCAGAGACAGAGTGCACAGGGCAGAGAGAGTGTGCATGAGGCAGAGACAGAGTGCACAGGGCAGAGAGAGTGTGCATGAGGCAGAGACAGAGTGCACAGGGCAGAGAGAGTGTGCATGAGGCAGAGACAGAGTGCACAGGGCAGAGAGAGTGTGCATGAGGCAGAGACAGAGTGCACAGGGCAGAGAGAGTGTGCATGAGGCAGAGACAGAGTGCACAGGGCAGAGAGAGTGTGCATGAGGCAGAGACAGAGTGCACAGGGCAGAGAGAGTGTGCATGAGGCAGAGACAGAGTGCACAGGGCAGAGAGAGTGTGCATGAGGCAGACACAGAGTGCACAGGGCAGAGAGAGTGTGCATGAGGCAGAGACAGAGTGCACAGGGCAGAGAGAGTGTGCATGAGGCAGAGACAGAGTGCACAGGGCAGAGAGAGTGTGCACGAGGCAGAGACAGAGTGCACAGGGCAGAGAGAGTGTGCATGAGGCAGAGACAGAGTGCACAGGGCAGAGAGAGTGTGCACAAGGCAGAGACAGAGTGCACAGGGCAGAGAGAGTGTGCACGAGGCAGAGACAGAGTGCACAGGGCAGAGAGAGTGTACATGAGGCAGAGACAGAGTGCACAGGGCAGAGAGAGTGTGCATGAGGCAGACACAGAGTGCACAGGGCAGAGAGAGTGTGCATGAGGCAGAGACAGAGTGCACAGGGCAGAGAGAGTGTGCACAAGGCAGAGACAGAGTGCACAGGGCAGAGAGAGTGTGCACGAGGCAGAGACAGAGTGCACAGGGCAGAGAGAGTGTACATGAGGCAGAGACAGAGTGCACAGGGCAGAGAGAGTGTGCACGAGGCAGAGAGAGTATGCACTATAAGGGCATTCCTCACATAGCTTACTCTTGGTAAATTGCTGTGTGTTTGTGCATAATCTCCCACACACTTTCCTCTGATTGCTCCCACAAGCAATAACCTCACAATAAAGGCAGTCACTATGCCTTCAGCTCTCTGAGCTGCTGTTACATTGCCACTAAATAACCCAGCATGGCTTTACTAAGGTAGGGCAGGAGGAAGTGAGATTTTACTGGCATACCTCAGTGCTTTGAGTTCCAGAAGGATTTGCCCAAATGACTCTTGCTACATTGCAGCGCCAGTGTGAGTATGTGAGTGTTACTGCCAGTGCAACACTAGTACTTAACGCTGATCATTATTATACGCATTAGAATAACACTGAAATGATGTTTGTCTGTATTCCCTTCAACAGACGAGTTATAAGGCATATGAAGCATTATAAAGCATTATAAAGCATGGCCCTGTCAGATACGGCACGGCCTTATCAGAGCAGCTGATGGGTTCCCAGCACAGGGCCACGTTCTTTATAATCATGCAATCCCAGCAGCTATGCTGCAGTAATCGGTTCTCAACCATATCAGGCTGTAAATATGTTATTTGAAAGGCCCTTGGCAGGCCTGATTGTGTCCAGTGAGGGACAGAACAAATTGCAGGTGCCAGAGGAGTCGCTGGCTGCGGTGGGGTAATGGAAGGGAGTGATTTATGAGCTCCTGCACGCCGGCTCCACGCGCGTCACTTTCTTCGCATGTCTCAATTACAAAGCTGCAGCTGCACATACAGTCAGCCTTAACAATCAGCATGTATCACAACCACTGAAACAACTGCGCAGCCAGCCTTAACAATTCGCACACAACACAACTGTGCAGACAGCCTTAACAATCCGCACACAACTCAACTGCGCAGACAGCCTTAACAATCTGCACACAACAACTGTGCAGACAGCCTTAAAAATCCGCACACAACACAACTGTGCAGACAGCCTTAACAATCCGCACACAACACAACTGCGCAGACAGCCTTAACAATCCGCACACAACACAACTGCGCAGACAGAGAGCTTTAGCAGTGAACAGAATCATCCAGGCCCAAAGGGCTGTTCCCCTCCCTGCACTCAAAGCCTGTGGTCAGAAGCACAGGTGTTCCACATGCACAGTGTGTGGTAGGACACCTGTGGTGCCCTTCATGCACATTTTATATTTATTTTAGGTACTGATGTACATTTCTTCAAAATAATTCAATACAAGTGAGGATAAAAATAATCTGTTTCTCTGTGCAGTAAAAGTGTGGGAGAGCTCAGTTTCTCTGTGCAGTAAAAGTGTGGGAGAGCTCAGTTTCTCTGTGCAGTAAAAGTGTGGGAGAGCTCAGCTTCTCTGCGCAGTAAAAGTGTGGGAGAGCTCAGCTTCTCTGCCCAGTAAAAGTGTGGGAGAGCTCAGTTTCTCTGCGCAGTAAAAGTGTGGGAGAGCTCAGCTTCTCTGCGCAGTAAAAGTGTGGGAGAGCTCAGCTTCTCTGCGCAGTAAAAGTGTGGGAGAGCTCAGCTTCTCTGCGCAGTAAAAGTGTGGGAGAGCTCAGTTTCCCTGTGCAGTAAAAGTGTGGGAGAGCTCAGTTTCCCTGTGCAGTAAAAGTGTGGGAGAGCTCAGCTTCTCTGCGCAGTAAAAGTGTGGGAGAGCTCAGCTTCTCTGCGCAGTAAAAGTGTGGGAGAGCTCAGCTTCTCTGCGCAGTAAAAGTGTGGGAGAGCTCAGCTTCTCTGCGCAGTAAAAGTGTGGGACAGTTCATGGTGCCAGCAGCTGAAAGAAGGGTCACATCATTGGAGTTTCTTTTTCACATCTTCTCCTTCCTCTGTCGGTTCCTCCTCTACCCCCCTCTTTTTTCAGACCCTCCTCCATCAGCTGGTCCTGTGTAATCCCACCCTGAGGGACAGCTATCGGGCTCCTCTGGCTATGGTGACACACTGCGGGGACACAATCCTGAAAACATGCCAGTTTTGTGAATCACACTGTGAAGATCGCAGGGGCACATGCAAGGCCTGCTTATACACTCTCACATTCTACACACATTCTCATTAACATGGCTCCACATATTTCCCAGGGAAATTGGGGTTATGTCACAGGTATAAACAGGAAGTAAACAGCAGTAAATCCCAGAGTCCCTTGCTCTCACCTCTGCCTCATGTCTGCATTATGCACTTAAACTTGATTACAGATTTCTTTACATATTTTACTGAGTCTTTCTTCAGTTCACTCATGGTTAACATACAGTGGATGTTCAATACGGTCCCCAGAGGCCAAGAGGTATTCATTTATTAAAACAGCAATCAGCCTTGAAAACAAAATAGTAGTTCGACGTCAGACAGGAACTTAAGTGACGCACACGGTTTGATAACTAATAATTGCTATTATTTATCTTAGCCTTTCCGGATTGACTTTCCTCTGCGTGTGCTGCTAATCTAGAATGGAACAGGGCAAAGGGTAAGAGAAGAACAATATCCCATTAAATTACCAATTCCAAATGGCGTTATAAACGATGTTGTGATGGAAATAGGAAATGTATTTTTGTGTATTATAAATTAAAATATTTAGATCTCCATTGGTGTTAAAGCTTTCATGGGAGACCTGTTATATTCCAGCTTCCCTCAACTATTAAAATAATGAATGAGCAAAATTCTCCCTTTCTACAAAGTTAGATGTTAGGAGCAAGGTGAATTACTGTGTTGAATTAATGCCAGCTTCTCACTCGGGCCACGACACATACGGCCACAGATGTGCGGTGCATGAGGGTGTGAGTAACTGGAATCAGACTTTGACACCCGCTAACACTGACACGTCTGGTATGCCTGCGCAGGCTGCATTTCACCAGTAAATCATCGCAGGTCAGAATGTTGAGATCACAAAGTGGAAGGTTGCTGTGTAAAATGGCATATTTTTAAGTAGTATCTCCCTTCAGTAAGCTCACATTGCAAAATGGATGTAAATATTGCAGAGTCCTTTGGTAACACAATGTACAACGAACCAAATGCTCCCTCATCACAATCATGATTTCCCAGCAGGCTTATGTTACAGCCTACGTCTTTAACTATAGCCCATTTTGTTTACGTTCATGTGCTGCAGACGCCGTTGAACAGGTAATGTCCATTGACGTCTGCAAAGCGCAGTGACTCAAACTTGCGTCAGGGACCGTGCATACTCCAGCGTGACCATTCCCTCTTCACCTTAAACTCTGAGAAAGGGGGTCGTGCAAGTGAACCAATTAATCATATTTATTAAACATAACATAATGATTTAGTAACGTCAATTTATCTGTACAAAATACATCCAAACTGAAGGGGAGAATATTTTAACGCTTTGACACAACCCCAAACCATGTACTGATGTTAACGTACAGTTGTGGATAACTTGCTATTATTAGCAGTTAACTTGACAGCACGATCCGTTGAGCTATTGCGTCAGACCTTACGCTCAACACTCTGCATGTCAATTTCAGTGCAGGCGGTAGCCTTGTGATTTTCGCATCTTTCCACGCACAGAACTGGCTTGCTGGGGACGGGTTTCTCAGACAATACTCGCTGTTGTAGGGTTACGGCTACAATATCCCACGCTATTCCTATATAAAGCAGTTGGAGGTTATCCCGTCTGAACATCACATAAGGTAAGATAGACATAGAGATACGCCAGCTTTTGGCACGTTTTTGTGTCTTAATTGCTCCCTGGTTTCCGTCACTGTATTTAATAAAATCACTGTGTATTTTTGTTCATACAACTATAGAACAATTAATTACTATTCCGCATCTGGTGCTGCTAAGTGACACTGATTAATTACTCACTTGGTCAAAAGAGGACTTTTGTTCTCACCGAATTATATTAATGTAATAGCGCTGTCGTGAGCGGAACGTGTTTTCTCTTGAGGGGGTATAATGTGATCGGATTATTCTCTCAAAAAGTGACTCAGACCGAGGGCTAGCCAGTGCCCTGTGATCTGATTGTCGGCACTCTATGTCGTCTGCAGTGTAATGGCATCAAGACAAATTTCAGTGAAAATATTACCCTGCTCTTTCAAGAAGAAATCGAACAATTACTGCTCAGCGATAATCGCTGTTAATACAATACATTGCTTCAGTTATTGTGCTCGTAGTAATGGGAAGGAGGGTAGTTTGACCTTGAAAACGATTTTAATGCAACGTTTTGCACTATAACTTATAATTATAGTAACGGTTATCATGACCCGTTAGAAATACTGTCAGTAATGTATAGAGCCGTATATATCATGCTACAGACAGCATCAAAACCTTTTATGTGGAGGGGGAAGGAAGATCTAGGTGTAATGATCGAGGTGGTAGCCAGGTTTAGGATGCTGATCGCGTGAAGCTCCTACCTGTGACCACGGTGATGCTAAATAATTACGCCACTATTGAAGCCCGTGTCTGAATGACTTTCCTGTCTGGAACGATGACGCACAATATTTCTCAGTAGTAAACGTGCAGCTTTACTCGCACTCGCTATCTTATGGCTACAATCGGAAGATAATATAGTTATTGGCAAAGAAGCTAAGATGGCATATTAGGTGGATACAATATAAAGGCCGTCTACAGCGTACTGACACGATGTTCAAGTTGCACCGGCTTTGTTTTGCTTTATTGTAAATCCATTTAGCCATAAACTCTGAAGGCGAAATCTTAGGCCTGCGGTGGCGATAATGAAATGCTCGAATTTCCGAAACCAAATCCGTTTGAACAGATCCGCAAACTACAACTCAAACTCAGTGCTTTGGCACCCTGGTACGGAAGTCACATTTAGCTTTTAAATAATATTGCACGTGATTTTTCAATGTTTTTTTTTTGTTTGTTTTATCTTTAGATCTCTAACCTGTTGATTTCTTTGTCTGATTAAATGTATTTTTCCCTTTTTGGTAAATTTCAAGCACTGTTATGCCTACGAAAAACAAACAGATGATTTGCCAGCTAAACAAAACTCTAACCCTATTACCCTCTGTGTTCCTGAGGTCACTCGTTGAGTGTGTGGTTGAGCACTTTAACATTCAGCAATGTAGCCAAACTGCTGTGTTTGTAGTTTCCACTAGTAGACGGGGCTATAAATAAACATCGCCTGTCTCTATCCCATTCAGTTTGAAATTATTTGAGCAAGAAGTAACATGATAAAGATGTTATTCCATGTTATCAATGGGTGTCCCACGCATCTTTTTATTTTTGGCGTCTGTCATTCTGAGGCCACATGAGAATGCGCGTAGGATAGCGTGTGGGCTTGCTATTTAGTTACAGTAAGCTATTACTTATTTTCCAAATTGTTTTCTTTCTACTGGAGTTTAAGTCTGTTTCGGGTTTTGACAGAAAAGCTGGAATTGGTCGAAATTGCACAGTGTTACAGTGTTGCAATCGTGGAAGGCCGCCTGTTCTTCTGGTCCTCTTCAGATCCTATGATTGCGTGCGCCGATAAAGGTGACTGGGAAGTGAAAATTTCGGAAGGCGCAGTTGCCTAGCAACCTAACAAGATAAAACTGGAGCATATCCTTTATAAACGACACTTGGAATCGGACCCGTTAATTCTCCTACAGGATATTCTGCCCAGGGGAGTAAAAATAGAATCAGCAGAGATCTGAGCTTTGTCCTCCTTTATGAAACACTCTTCCCATTGTGTTGTCTTATTTGTTGACAATGACTGTGAAAAAAAAAAAAAACTCATGCACAATCTGACCTGCCTCGCAGAGTTATAAAAGCAGCTGTCCTGGACAACAGACCTGTGCTGGAGTGATTCTCCTCAAGCTGCCTCTTTTAAACTACAATTCCCTGATATAAGAGGCCCCCAAGCTCAGGGGGCAAAGGTCAGCTGGGATGCCAAGCTGCTGCTTTTAGATTTTTGCAGATATGTTGCATTATGTGTATTGGTGTGCTACAGTAAATATTTGGCAACACAAGATGGTTTTATACTTAAAACTGCACTGTCAAATGTAGAATGCACACTTATCTACAGGTATTTCCCATGACTGTCAAATCCACACTTAAACTCAACTACCAGGCTAGCATACACTGAAGCAGTAACTCAGGTGTGATCAGGCTAGCATACACTGAAGCAGTAACTCAGGTGTGATCAGGCTAGCATACGCTGTTTACCTGATACAGGCAGCCCCTCATCCAGTGGAGGGACTCTTAAACAGTGAGACAGAGAGAGTCCAGCTGACTGACACTCCCTCTCTATGTGCACCCTATGGGGGGCTGAGTCTCAGTCTGACTGCGTCACTGCGCCGAGTCTCAGTCTGACTGCGTCACTGCGCTGAGTCTCAGTCTGACTGTGTTACTGCGCTGAGATTCTCAGTCTGACTGCGTCACTGTGCTGAGTCACAGTCTGACCGTATTACTGCGCTGAGATTCTCAGTCTGACCGCGTTACTGCGCTGAGTCTCAGTCTGACTGTGTTACTGCGCTGAGTCTCAGTCTGACCGCATTACTGCGCTGAGTCTCAGTCTGACTGTGTTACTGCGCTTAGTCACAGTCTGACTGCGTTACTGCACTGAGTCACAGTCTGACTGCATTACTGCACTGAGAGTCTCAGTCTGACTGCGTTACTGTGCTGAGAGTCACAGTCTGACTGTGTTACTGTGCTGAGAGTCTCAGTCTGACTGCGTTACTGCGCTGAGAGTCTCAGTCAGACCACTGTGCTTAGACTAACAAATTCAAAGTGCTTTAGTGGCATGACAAAATTTACATTTGTGTTGCCAAAGCAATATTGAACAACAATATTGACTCAAAATCCAGCCAATGGAATAGTTTAGAACTGACGTTAATTTCTGTATGAGAGTTGAAATGGTATGCCGAGTTATGAGCTGTTATTGTCATGAAGTTTAGAGTCACAGCAGGGTCTGGGCTCTCAGGCCTGGCTGGGATACAGTGCAGAGCCACATGGGCACACAGGTAGAGACATCAGCCCTGCCGGGGTGGATTAAACCTGACGGTACGGTCACAGCGGCCCAACATTCTGTGGCCTTGCTGATCTGGCAGCCTCCACACGACACAGTGAAACACTTATCTGACCACTCGACCATGGTCTCATCTGATTGGTTGTGAAAAGGATTCGGCTGGGCGCTGTGGATGAGAGGGTGAGCTCCTTACTGGACGAGCAGAGCTGTCTGCCTTCATCAAGGCTTCCCTCAGTAAAGGAGGGCTAATGCTAATGATGGCCACCGCAGGAGTGACCCACAGCATACTTGGTCACATGAAATAAAAGTTGGCAGTCTCTTTGGTAGTGTTTTCCATTATGTTTTGTTAACTTTTCAGTGGTTCAACAAGGAAAAAAACCCCAGGGGACTGAACCAACAGTATTAGCTCTGTTTTATGCACAGTTTCTGTCTCGGGTTCGGGCACTGGCATTTCTTGTAGCTACAATGGGGCCTGTAGCTACAGGCCTAGTTCACAACCACCATGTTGTATTCAGTGAATTTAGAGATTGTGATGTCTGCTGTCTTCTGCTGTCTGTGTATTAACAATGATTTCTGTGTTGGTTTATATTTTGTGTGTTACAGCTGTGTTGTCAGTTTAGTCTCATCAGTGCTTAGCATGCTAACTACAGTGCTGGTGGTAGCATGTTAGCCACAGCTCAGGTAGCATGTTAGCTGCAGTACTGGTTGATGGATTTGTGGCTGTCTCAGGTGGTGTAGGAAAGCAGCAAATTGCTGTAAGTACCCAAAAGCACTTCAGCTGCAGCCAGAGACAGTACATAAGCTCCTCATCACTCACTCCTGAGACTCACTCAATCACTCAGTCACTCCTCAGAGTGTGTGTGTGACTGTGAGTGTGCGTGAGTGTGCGTGTGTGTGGGAGTGTGTGAGCATGCGTGTGAGTGAGTGTGTGTGTGACTGTGAGTATGTGTGTGAGTGTGTGAGCGTGTGTGCGTGTGAGTGTGTGTGTGAGTGTGTGTGCGTGTGTGTGTGCGTGCGTGTGAGTGTGTGAGAGTGTGTGTGTTAGTGAGTGCGTGTGTGTGAGTGTGTGTGTGTGTGTGTGTGTGCGTGTGAGTGTGTGTGAGTGTGTGCGTGTGTGTGAGTGTGTGAGCATGTGTGTGAGCGTGCTTGTGAGTGAGTGAGCATGTTTGTGTTAGTGAGCGTGTGTGTGAGCTTGCGTGTGAGTGAGTGAGTGTGTGTGAGCATGTGTGTGTGTGTGTGTGACCGTGTGTGTGAGCGTGCGTGTGTGTGTGTGCGTGTGTGTGTGAGTGTGTGTGAGTGTGTGTGTGTGTGTGTGTGTGTGAGTGAGTGAGTGTGTGTGAGCATGTGTGTGTGTGTGAGCGTGCATGTGAGGGTGTGTGTGAGTGAGTGAGTGTGTGTGAGTGTGCGTGTGTTAGTGAGCGTGCGTGTGAGTGAGTGAGTGTGTGTGAGCATGTGTGTGTGTGTGGGAGCGTGCGTGTGAGTGAGTGAGTGTGTGTGAGCATGTGAGTGTGTGTGAGCGTGCATGTGAGTGAGTGAGTGTGCGTGTGTGTGTGTGTGTGAGTGGTCGCAGTGGCTTGCTCTCCGCTGGCTGTATCCCCCCCGGCTCCTGAGGCTACCGATGGGCAGCAGGGATTAGGGGAATTTCCCAAAGCCTCCGCAGAGTTCAGCTCACGCAAAGAGTCACGGGAGCAGGAAATCCGGAGCGCCGGAATGTTGGAATGTGCAGTAAAAACACTCCAGCCCACACAAGCAGAAGTAACTGAGTAGAGCAGGCAGGGGTTTAGCTGCTGGGACCACTAGATTGACTGTAGCAGTTGTCTGTAGACCTGACTCAGGTGTGTCTCGGCCTGGCTCTGCTCCTCTGGCCGGGTCACGCATACCTGTGTAAGTCCCTCTGAAGCGGAGTATCTCCTGTATGTCCTGGTGTTGCTCTAACATTCAGCTTCGCGCTGTTTCTTATTATAGCAGTGAGACTGCATGCAAATGATTTCACACTAACATTTTCTCATCTGCTCTCTGTGGCAGGACAGGGTAACCCAAAAAAGCCGACCCCCTCCAGGACACTTCAGGGGGTGTACACAGCTCCAGCTCAGGGCGACCCCCTGTTGCATCCCCATTTGAGAGGACTGTCTCCAGCCACACCCCTATTTCCCCGGTGACACATCCCCCCCCACCACCCCCTGCCCAAACGATGCCGAAAAACAGCAAGGTCACCCAGCGAGAGCACAGCAATGAGCACGTTACCGAGTCTGTGGCGGACCTGCTGGCCCTGGAGGAGCCGCTGGACTACAAGAGCAGCATCATGAATGTGGGAGGGGCTGCCGGCGGCCCCGCCCTCAAGTCCAAGGGCCCTGATGACACGCCCGACGACAGTGATGGCCGACCCGCCTGGAACAGCAAGCTGCAGTACATCCTGGCCCAGGTGGGCTTCTCTGTGGGGCTGGGAAATGTGTGGCGCTTCCCCTACCTGTGCCAGAAGAACGGCGGAGGTGAGTGAGAACAGCCCCTTCTGCTGGGGGGGCAGTGTGGGGCAGTGTCTCTGTGCTGGGGGGACAGTGTGGGGCAGTGTCTCTGTGCTGGGGAGACAGTGTGGGGCGGTGTTTTCTGTGCTGGGAGACAGTGTGGGGCAGTGTCTCTGTGCTGGGGGGGCAGTGTGGGGCAGTGTCTCTGTGTTGGGGGGGCAGTGTGGGGCAGTGTCTCTGTGCTGGGGGGGCAGTGTGGGGCGGTGTTTCTGTGCTGGGAGACAGTGTGGGGCAGTGTCTCTGTGCTGGGGGGGCAGTGTGGGGCAGTGTCTCTGTGCTGGGGGGGCAGTGTGGGGCGGTGTTTCTTCTGCTGTGCTGGGAGACAGTGTGGGGCAGTGTCTCTGTGCTGGGGGGGCAGTGTGGGGCAGTGTCTCTGTGCTGGGGGGACAGTGTGGGGCAGTGTCTCTGTGCTGGGGGGGCAGTGTGGGGCAGTGTCTCTGTGCTGGGGGGACAGTGTGGGGCAGTGTCTCTGTGCTGGGGGAGCAGTGTGGGGCAGTGTCTCTGTGCTGGGGGGCAGTTTGGGGCAGTGTCTCTGTGCTGGGGGGGCAGTGTGGGGCAGTGTCTCTGTGCTGGGGGGCAGCATGGTGCAGTGTCTCTGTGCTGGGGGGACAGTGTGGGGCAGTGTCTCTGTGCTGGGGGGACAGTGTGGGGCAGTGTCTCTGTGCTGGGGGGGCAGTGTGGGGCAGTGTCTCTGTGCTGGGGGGACAGTGTGGGGCAGTGTCTCTGTGCTGGGGGAGCAGTGTGGGGCAGTGTCTCTGTGCTGGGGGGCAGTTTGGGGCAGTGTCTCTGTGCTGGGGGGGCAGTGTGGGGCAGTGTCTCTGTGCTGGGGGGCAGCATGGTGCAGTGTCTCTGTGCTGGGGGACAGTGTGGGGCAGTGTCTCTGTGCTGGGGGGCAGCATGGTGCAGTGTCTCTGTGCTGGGGGGACAGTGTGGGGCAGTGTCTCTGTGCTGGGGGGACAGTGTGGGGCAGTGTTTGTGAGGCAGGCGAGTTAACCATGCACTCCTTGCGTTTGTGAGGAAGGTGAGTGAACCGTGCGCTTCTTGCGTTTGTTAGGCAGACGAGTGAACCATGTGCTCCTTGCGTTTGTGAGGCAGGTGAGTGAACCATGCGCTTCTCGCGTTTGTGAGGCAGATGAGTGAACCGTGCGCTCCTCGTGTTTGTGAGGTGGACTGCCTGATCTCTGTCTACCTGTGGAAGCTCAATAATGGTTTGGAGTGCAAGTCACGCAGCTACATGGCACTGCAACCCACACAGCAGCCTGAGTTTGTCAGCTGAAGTTGCTGCAATTTCACTCTTCCCAAGGCTACCAGAGGGAGCAGAGGACCTCTGTGTCACTGGGAGCACTGTGCCAGGCTCAGAGGAGCTCTGTGTTGCAGAGAGCTCTGTGCTGGGCTCAGAGGAGCTCTGTGCCGCTGGGAGCTCTGTGTTGCCGAGAGCTCTGTGCTGGGCTCAGAGGAGCTCTGTACCGCTGGGAGCTCTGTGTTGCAGAGAGCTCTGTGCTGGGCTCAGAGGAGCTCTGTGCCGCTGGGAGCTCTGTGTTGCAGAGAGCTCAGTGCTGGGCTAAGAGGAGCTCTGTGTTGCAGAGAGCTCTGTGCTGGGCTCAGAGGAGCTCTGTGCCGCTGGGAGCTCTGTGTTGCAGAGAGCTCTGTGCTGGGCTCAGAGGAGCTCAGTGTCTCTGGGAGCTCAGTGCTGGGCTCAGAGGAGCTCTGTGTTGCTGGGAGCTCAGTGCTGGGCTCAGAGGAGCTCTGTGTTGCTGGGAGCTCTGTGTTGGGCTCAGAGGAGCTCTGTGTTGCTGGGAGCTCTGTGCTGGGCTCAGAGGAGCTCTGTGTTGCTGGGAGCTCTGCATTGGGCTCAGAGGAGCTCTGTGTTGCTGGGAGCTCAGTGCTGGGCTCAGAGGAGCTCTGTGCCGCTGGGAGCTCTGTGCTGGGCTAAGAGGAGCTCTGTGTTGCTGGGAGCTCTGTGCTGGGCTCAGAGGAGCTCTGTGTTGCTGGGAGCTCTGTGCTGGGCTCAGAGGAGCTCTGTGTTGCTGGGAGCTCTGCGCTGGGCTCAGAGGAGCTCTGTGTTGCTGGGAGCTCTGCGCTGGGCTCAGAGGAGCTCTGTGTTGCTGGGAGCTCTGCGCTGGGCTCAGAGGAGCTCTTTGTTGCGGGGAGCTCTGCGCTGGGCTCAGAGGAGCTTTGTGTTGCTGGGAGCTCTGCACTGGGCTCAGAGGAGCTCTGTGTTGCTGGGAGCTCGGCTCTGGGCTCAGAGGAGCTCTGTGTTGCTGGGAGCTCAGTGCTGGGCTCAGAGGAGCTCTGTGTTGCTGGGAGCTCGGCTCTGGGCTCAGAGGAGCTCTGTGCCACTCTGTGAGCTCTGCGCTGGGCTCAGAGGAGCTCTGTGCCACTCTGTGAGCTCTGTACCTGCAGCAGTGAGGGACCCACAGAGCCAGAGATCAGCTCCCCCTCCTCCAATGTCCTGGCCCTGTGCTGACCTGTTGCTAGTTCATAATGGCTGCTACTGGACATATTGATTTGCTGTTATTTGACAGGCTAATCACGTTCCTGGTTGAATGTATGTTCTCTCTGGGACTGCTCTTCTGTCTGGGGTATTAGTGCTGTGGTATTTGGCCCTGTTCTGCGCTCTGGGCTTTGCGCTGTGAGCTGCACTGCTATGAGCGTCTCCTGAATGCCTGCTTTTGAAACACTGCTTTGAGCCGGGCGCGGATGATAAACTCATATTAATGCTGTAATAAAATTTGATCTCATTGTGATATATTGTGGTATTTTTATATATTGTGGTATTTTTGAATTGTGATTTTGTGACATCCATTTTGCTGCCTGTCATCTAGCAAAATTTGGGCCATTTTCCTTTTAAAAGTAGTTCTAAAAGATCTGTGAGAGCATAACAATATAAAAATAGCTTAATTTCAGGTTGATGCACTCTTGCCATCATTATGCAATGTGATAAACACCTGTAAGTGCTGTTCAGGGCAGTTGAAAGATGTGAAATGAAATATGTGTTTTCATATTTATACGTACATTGTGATATTTGTTGACAGAGAAAAGCTGAGGCCATTACTTTATTGTAGATTTCTGGAATATTTCCTGTCCCCTCTGAACACACTGTTAACTCTTAGATTTTTGTGTGCAGGACTGACTGCTCTGAAATGTACCAGGTGTAAGCTGCACAGGAAGATCACACACTGTGTGCGTGACGCTCAGGGCAAGAGCGTGGCAATCTGCACGCCTCACCTGACGCTGTTAGAGATGTTTCACCCTGGAGCTCAGTCTGTCCGGCATTCCTGTCACAAAGCAAATGTACTTCTGCACTGTGTCCGGCCAGTCCGTACAGACTGGGCCCTGGCTGCTCTCTCTGTAAATTCCACCTTGAAATGTACCTGTAGTCACTGCAATAATTTCTCCAGCAAAAGATACATCTCATAATGTAGTGATCAGGCAGTGATAACCCTGAGGCCAGATGATTATCCTCAGGGCAGTGATAACCCTGAGGCCAGATGATTATCCTCAGGGCAGTGATGACCCCTAGGCCGGGTGATTATCCTCAGGGCAGTGATGACCCTGAGGCCAGATGATTATCCTCAGGGCAGTGATGACCCCTAGGCCGGGTGATTATCCTCAGGGCAGTGATGACCCCTAGGCCGGGTGATTGTCCTCAGGGCGGTGATGACCCTGAGGCCGGGTGATTATCCTCAGGGCAGTGATAACCCTGAGGCCAGATGATTATCCTCAGGGCAGTGATAACCCTGAGGCCAGATGATTATCCTCAGGGCAGTGATGACCCCGAGGCCGGGTGATTACCCTCAGGGCAGTGATGACCCCTAGGCCGGGTGATTATCCTTAGGGCAGTGATGACCCCG
>JAFBMS010001089.1:0-22500 GCA_019788955.1 Albula glossodonta | reverse complement strand
GCTAACCCCAGAGACCCAGAGCTAACCCCAGCACTAACCCCAGAGACCCAGAGCTAACCCCAGCACTAACCCCATCGCTAACCCCAGCACTACCACAGAGACCCAGTGCTAACCCTAGAGACCCAGAGCTAACCCCAACACTCACCCCAGAGCTAACCCCAGCGCTAACCCAAGAGACCCAGAGCTAACCCCAACGCTAACCCCAGAGACCCAGAGCTAACCCCAGCGCTAACCCTAGAGACCCAGAGCTAACCCCAACACTCACCCCAGAGCTAACCCCAGCGCTAACCCTAGAGACCCAGAGCTAACCCCAACACTCACCCCAGAGCTAACCCCAGCGCTAACCCAAGAGACCCAGAGCTAACTCCACTTACCTTATTCAGTGCGCTTCACCCTGGCTCAGTTAGCTGATTAGCTACATAAGCCAATGCTGATTCCATCATAATGCATCAGGAAATGTGGGCGATAGTGTAACATCAAATAAATAATCGGGCTGAATGCTAATTATGTATTTAACAGCAGAAGCTGGCATGAAATCCAGAAATGGGTATGGTCCTGCTTGCCCACTCCCGTTCTAAGCAGTAGCCTTTGTGCCACCAGTGAAGCTGTTTTTCTGGTTTGAAAGAGCACGTGGAGCGTGGGCCGGTCTCAGAGACAGACATCCTATCTGAAGTGATTCAGGATCTGGCGCTCCTCTGAGCTGAAGCACCAAGTCCACCAGTGACATGTGGCCCCTTGGAATTAGTCAGGCAGGACAGCAGCGCTGAGAAACGGAGCAAATGAAGTTCAAATTGATGAGAGTGAAGCTGGACTGGCCTGTCTGGACTCTCTAAGAGACTTTGCTGATTCCCATGTGAGTGGATCCCTCTGCAGTACAGAGATGGTAGTTAGTGGCAGTGACTCTGTGCTGTAAATACACAGAGGATTTGGTCACTTTGGAATAGAGCGCTTTAATAATTTATCTAGATTCAACAGACAGCTCTGTCACCAGCTCCTCCCTCTCCCTTGGAGTGCTGAGCAGTCACATGATCAAAACAGACAATAAAACACTCACTCAAACCAGTGTGCTGCGGGAAGAGCCTTACACACACACACACGCACGCACACACGCAAGCACACACACACACACACACACACACACACACGCACGCAAGCACACACACACACACAAACATCCGCACACACACCCACACACACACACACCCACACACGCACACACACACAAACATACGCACGCACGCGCACACGCACGCACACACACACACACATACGCACGCAAGCACACACACACACAAACATACGCACGCACGCGCACACACACACAAACATACGCACGCACGCGCACACACACACGCACACACACACACACATACGCACGCACGCACGCACACACGCACGCAAAACACACACACTGACGTATACACACACACACACTCAAAACACACACACAGATGTACTCAAACACCAAACTAGTCTTTACCCTCTCGCACACAAATACCCTGTTTGACGATTTGTGCGCGATACCTGAGATGTCAGACTAATACCATTTGGAAAATGTTCACTAATCCTGTCATGTATAATCTGAGCTTTAGTCTGTGGATGGGTCACTCAGAGTCTAGTTTGTGTGTTTGTGGTGTGTGTGTGTGTGTCTGGTGTGGGGTAAAGCAGGGGACAGCCTCCATGAGTCACACTTCTCATGTTACCATGGAAACTCATCCTGCTCTCCTTCTGATATATAACCAACCTGCCTGCAGTTCTACATACATCCTCTAGAGGCAGCATCACACAAAAAAAACAAGACCATGACACTGAACCCTCATTAAACCGGACTAACTGGGGGAAAGGGAGTATGATATAACTAAAAGTACCATATAATCGGGTGGTAATTGTAAAAAAAAATACAGTTGTCCCACCTCAGCTGTGGTACCAAGCCATATTTACTCAGAGTTCAGTGTACAACAATACTCAGGAGGTCCTCTATACTCTACCAGCTACATCAGACCACCTTACCTGCTGACCAGTACTGTCACACCCAGACACACTCTTTGTTATTCGGGCAAGGTGTCTGTCCTCGGCACACAGAGGTCCACCGTCAGTAAACACTGTGTCAAGTTTACAACTGTACAATCATTTACAATCATTTTACTCTATATTGATCACTTCCTGTGTTTCTAAACCCGCCTTTGAATCATCCCCACACTGCTGACACCAAAGCTTTGCTGGTTAGAGGTCTGACCTTGTCCAGCATTAACCAGAATAGACCACACATGTTACAGCAGAAACAGTCTGTTGTAACCGAAATCCATTTTAACAAGGTCCGCTATTACAAGGGTTCAGTGTACTACACAATGTGACACATTAAAACAAAAGTACAGTTACATTACAAAGACAGAATGAAGATAACCCGATTTAAATGTCAAATTATGGAAGGTTTAAAGTGTTGTTATTTACCCAGCCCACTGTCTCCCCAGGTATGTGGCTTTGTGGGGCTGTATTACAACGTCATCATTGGCTGGAGCATCTTCTACTTCTTCCAGTCCTTCCAGTACCCCCTGCCCTGGAGCGACTGTCCTATCAGGAAGAACGGCACGCAGGCCAGTGAGTGGAGCACAGACCGCTATTGTTACTACTGCTGCAGTACGACATGACAATGTACAGATTGCTACACTACTGTTACTGCTGCAGTTCTACAGTAACAGAGATTACTACACTACATTTACTGCTGCAGTTCTACAGTAACAGAGATTACTACACTACTGTTACTACTGCAGTAATACAGTAACAGAGATTACTACACTACTGTCACTACTGCAGTAATACAGTAACAGAGATTACTACACTACTGTTATTACTGCAGTAATACAGTAACAGAGATTACTACACTACTGTTACTACTGCAGTAATACAGTAACAGAGATTACTACACTACTGTTACTACTGCAGTAATACAGTAACAGAGATTACTACACTACTGTTACTTGCTGCAGTGCTACAGTAACACAAATTATGACACTAAATTATGTTATGTTACTACTGCACCACTACAGGAACACAGATTATTGTACGACTGTTAGTGCTGCACTATGGGTTCATTCAGCCAACTAGCACCAAGCATGCTGATCCCTCAACCAATCGCCACCATGCATGCAAACTGTCCAACCAAGCAGCATCACAAATTAAAAGTCACAAAGTGCAACCGAGCAGCAGTTTGGCCCCAGCACTCTGCTGAGTGACAGAGATGCACGCCAGCACAAGACAACCATAACACAGCCATCTGCAGAGCAAGGGCAGGACACTGCCAAACTCACGCATACTGCCAAACACACACAGTTAAACTCACACACTGCCAAACTCACGCATACTGCCAAACACACACAGTTAAACTCACACACTGCCAAACTCACACTCTCTGCCAAATTCACACACAGATTAGACCTTGAGGACGAGGTTCCGTAATTCCAGGCTGAACGTAACGCTGTCCGTGGTAACGCTGTCCGTGATAACGCTGTCTGTGATAACGTTGTCTGTGGTAAGCTGTCAGTGATAATTCTGTCTGTGTTGACTCTCCCCCTGCTCTCTCTCCTGGCAGTCATGGAACCGGAATGTGAGAAGAGTTCTGCCACCACATACTTCTGGTACCGTGAGACTCTCAACATCACCAGCACCATCGCGGACAGTGGCGGCTTGAACTGGAGGATGACCCTGTCTCTGCTGGCCGCCTGGCTCATTGTCTGCATGGCCGTCATCAAGGGCATCCAGTCATCCGGCAAGGTTCAGCTTTCAGCTTTCTCACCTTTACACTGTCTGTCTGTCCTTCTCTATCAAAGCTTCCCCACTCTCATACTGCGTCTGTCTGTCCTTCTCTATCAAAGCTTCCCCACTCTCATACTGCGTCTGTCTGTCCTTCTCTATCAAAGCTTCCCCACTCTCATACTGCGTCTGTCTGTCCTTCTCTATCAAAGCTTCCCCACTCTCATACTGCGTCTGTCTGTCCTTCTCTATCAAAGCTTCCCCACTCTCATACTGCGTCTGTCTGTCCTTCTCTATCAAAGCTTCCCCACTCTCATACTGTGTCTGTCTGTCCTTCTCTATCAAAGCTTCCCCACTCTCATACTGCGTCTGTCTGTCCTTCTCTATCAAAGCTTCCCCACTCTCATACTGCGTCTGTCTGTCCTTCTCTATCAAAGCTTCCCCACTCTCATACTGTGTCTGTCTGTCCAGTGACTCTGTGCCTCTCACACTCACACAGTGACTCAATGCCTCTCACACTCACACAGTGACTCAGTACCTCTCACACTCACACAGTGACTCAGTGCCTCTCACTCTCACACAGTGACTCAGTACCTCTCACACTCACACAGTGACTCAGTGCCTCTCACTCTCACACAGTGACTCAGTGCCTCTCACACTCACACAGTGACTCTGTGTCTCTCACACTCACACAGTGACTCAATGCCTCTCACACTCACACAGTGACTCTGTGCCTCTCACACTCACACAGTGACTCAGTGCCTCTCACTCTCACACAGTGACTCTTTGCCTCTCACACTCACACAATGACTCTGTGCCTCTCACACTCACACAGTGACTCAGTGCCTCTCACACTCACACAGTGACTCTGTGCCTCTCACACTCACACAGTGACTCTGTGCCTCTCACACTCACACAGTGACTCAGTGCCTCTCACTCTCACACAGTGACTCTGTGCCTCTCACACTCACACAGTGACTCTGTGCCTCTCACACTCACACAGTGACTCAGTGCCTCTCACACTCACACAGTGACTCTGTGCCTCTCACACTCACACAGTGACTCAGTGCCTCTCACACTCACACAGTGACTCTGTGCCTCTCATTCTCACACAGTGACTCTGTGCCTCTCACACTCACACAGTGACTCTGTGCCTCTCACACTCACACAGTGACGCTGTGCTTCTCTGCAGGTGATGTACTTCAGCTCCCTCTTCCCATATGTGGTGCTGTTCTGCTTCCTGGTTAGAGGGTTGCTCCTGAAGGGGGCAGTTGACGGCATCGCTCATATGTTCACACCCAAGGTGAGGGAACAAATCACAGTGCAGAGTCAAACACATGCTCCAGTCACTGGTCACAGGGAACCAAAAGGCTGCAGATACAGTGGAAATGTAGGAGAGGAGAGCAGACATGAACACAGTAACAATATGCAGGCTTTGACCTCCTAAACTAACACAGGCTGTGACAGGGGCCTGTATAACATAGTAATGGCAATGCTAACACAGGCTGTGACTGGGGCCTGTATAACACAGTAATGGCTATGCTAACACATGCTGTGACTGGGGCCTGTATAACACAGTAATGGCTATGCTAACACAGGCTGTGACTGGGGCCTGTATAACACAGTAATGGCTATGCTAACACATGCTGTGACTGGGGCCTGTATAACACAGTAATGGCTATGCTAACACAGGCTGTGACTGGGGCCTGTATAACACAGTAATGGCTATGCTAACACATGCTGTGACTGGGGCCTGTATAACACAGTAATGGCTATGCAAACACAGGCTGTGACTGGGGCCTGTATAACACAGTAATGGCTATGCTAACACATGCTGTGACTGGGGCCTGTATAACACAGTAATGGCTATGCTAACACAGGCTGTGACTGGGGCCTGTATAACACAGTAATGGCTATGCTAACACATGCTGTGACTGGGGCCTGTATAACACAGTAATGGCTATGCAAACACAGGCTGTGACTGGGGCCTGTATAACACAGTAATGGCTATGCTAACACATGCTGTGACTGGGGCCTGTATAACACAGTAATGGCTATGCTAACACAGGCTGTGACTGAGGCCTGTACAACACAGTAATGGCTATGCTAACACAGGCTGTGACTGGGGCCTGTATGACACAGTAATGGCTATGCTAACACAAGCAGCTGGCATGAGAACCACAGCCCAAGAGCCTCTAAGTGGAGCTAGCTTTATTAAACCTCATGTACATGTAATTGCACTCTCAATGGTTGACTTTTCAGTGTGTCTTAATCCTGGTTAAAGGCATGGTGGCCAGTGGAGGCCTTGCGTAATCTGACAGAAATACAAATTAATACTTGGCTCTTTCTGGTGGTCAAATCAGGGCAAAACACTCACAGTAACCACTCCAAATAACCTTTCAAATCTTAGAGAACTACAGAGTCATCACCCAGTAATGGTCCGACTGTGTCTGCTTCTGTTCCCTCCTGAGATAATGCATGCAATTCATTTTGATTACAGCTTTGTGCCTTCAGAAGCCAGGTCACTGTGGTTTGTTAAGTGGAGTTTTTAATGCAAATAGTAAATTATCTGAAATCTTTGAGGTACAAAGTATGCTTTTACCTGGATTCAGTTGTCAGTGCGCTGTGACCCTGTGACCTCTCTTTCTGGCATAGCTGGAGAAGATGCTGGAGCCGCAGGTATGGCGGGAGGCGGCCACGCAGGTATTTTTTGCCCTGGGCCTTGGCTTCGGTGGGGTCATCGCCTTTTCCAGCTACAACAAACGTGACAACAACTGCCACTTTGACGCAGCGCTGGTGTCTGTCATTAACTTCATCACATCGGTGCTGGCCACGCTGGTGGTGTTTGCAGTGCTGGGCTTCAAGGCCAACATCATGAATGAGAAGTGTGTCGTGGAGTGAGTGCCCCCTGTCTGTCTGCGCCGGTCACTACAGTGTGGAGGGACAGACATCCTGTCTGCCTCTGTTATTTCACAGAGCCTCACAACATAGTGGCAGTGATAGCACACACACACACACACACACACACACACACACACACTTACCCTTATGCATGTGCGCGCGCACACACACACACACACACTTACCCTTATGTGCGCGCGCACACACACACACACACACACACACACTTACCCTTATGTGCGCGCACACACACACACACACACACATACCAACATGTGTGCGCACACACACACACACACACACACACACACACACACACTTACCCTTATGCATGTGCGCGCGCACGCACACACACACACACACACACACACACACACACACACACACACTCACCCTTACACGTGCGCACACACACACATGCACACACACCCTCATGAACATGATGATTAGTGACTGTTTTTAAGAATAAGCCCAGTTCCCTAAAGCCCTGTCACCCTGATTTGCCACAGGAATGCAGAGAGGATCCTGGGGTACCTCAACTCCAATGTGCTGAGCAGAGACCTCATCCCCCCACACGTCAACTTTTCCCACCTCTCCTCCTCCGACTATGCAGAGATGTATGGTGTGATTAAAACGGTGAAGGAGGACAGCTTCGCTCGGCTCGGCCTGGAGCCTTGCCTGTTGGAGGATGAGCTCAACAAGGCGGGTACCTGCGGACCAATCAACATGGCTCACTAACACAGCCAACCAATCCCACAACAGCTCACTAACACAGCCAACCAATCCCACAACAGCTCATTGACACAACACCAATCCCACAACAGCTCACTAACACAGCCAACCAATCCCACAACAGCTCATTAACACAACACCAATCCCACAACAGCTCACTAACACAGCCAACCAATCCCACAACAGCTCATTAACACAGCACCAATCCCACAACAGCTCACAAACACAGCCATCCAATCCCACAACAGCTCACTAACATACCCAACCAATCCTACAACAGCTCACTAACATGGCCAATCCCACAACAGCTCATAAAAACAGCACCAATCCTGTAAAAGCTTACTAACACAGCTGACCAATATGGCAGCAGCTTACTGACGCACGCTGTTTGTCCGTGTGCAGGCAGTGCAGGGCACAGGCCTGGCCTTCATCGCCTTCACGGAGGCCATGACGCACTTCCCTGCCTCGCCGTTCTGGTCGGTCATGTTCTTCTTCATGCTGATAAACCTGGGGCTGGGCAGCATGATCGGTACCATGGAGGGCATCACCACGCCCGTGCTCGACACTTTCAAAATCCGCAAGGAGATTTTCACAGGTGCGGCCTGCAGGGGGTGCTGTCTGCTCCTGCATCCACCCACTCTGGCTAGTATTTCTTAGTAGGGCTCCATTCAGCAAAAAACCCTGATATTGGGTCATTAAGTTGCTGTAACACAAGTGGTACAAAACAGGTTTTGTTCAAAGTTTTACTCTGAAATAGGGTGCCTTGATGAACAGGTATGCTTTTCCTGAGGGGTTTGAGGAGGGCTGCCAGTGCTGTGGGTTTCTAAGGTGCTCTTCCTCCTCCCCAGTGTGTTGCTGTATCATAGCCTTCCTCTTTGGCCTCCTCTTCGTCCAACGCTCGGGGAACTACTTTGTCACTATGTTTGACGACTACTCCGCTGGCTTGCCCCTGACCATCGTCGTCATCCTGGAGAATGTCTCTGTGGCTTGGATTTATGGCACCAAGAGGTACACTCACAGCACAGACCAGTACAGACATTCAGCATAGGCCAAAGCACAGGCACTCAGAACAGACCAGTGCAGACTCACAGCACAGACCAGTACAGGCCAGAGCACAGACACTCGGCACAGACCAGTACAGACATTCAGCACAAGTCAGAGCACAGACACTCAGCACAGACCAGTGCAGACTCACAGCACAAACTATTACAGACATTCAGCACAGGCCACAGCACACACACTCAGCACAGACCAGTACAGACATTCAGCATAGGCCAAAGCACAGACACTCAGCACAGACCAGTGCAGACTCACAGCACAGACCAGTACAGACATTCAGCACACACTCACAGCACAGACCAGATTAAAGACACTCAGCACAAACCACATACACAGCAGGCCTTTGTACTGCAGTAACATGGCAGCCATGTTAATGTGTGACACAGAGCTGGGTACTCTAGTAGCATGGCAGCCATGTTGTCCAGCATGGGGGTTAACTAATGAAACATTGTTTTTCTGAATGTGATTTTTTTGGACTAATGGAATTATCCAGGGATTTCTGGTGTGTGTTTGGAAAATTCCTGGTTTTCCTGTTGCCGCTGCTGCAGGTTCATGCAGGATCTGGAGGACATGCTGGGCTTTCGGCCATACCGTTTCTACTTCTACATGTGGAAGTACGTGTCTCCACTGTGCCTCATCGTGCTCATCGCCGCCACTGTCATTGAGATGGCCGTCAGCCCACCTGGATACAACGCCTGGGTGCAGGACCTGGTCAGTGCTTGGGAGTGAGCTCAGTGTTACAGTGGTCAGTGCTGGGGCTAATTGTTACAGTGGTCAGTGCTAGGGCTTGGTATTACAGTGGTCAGTGCGGGGCAGTGGGCTCAGTGTTACAGTGGTCAGTGCTGGGGCTCGGTGTTACAGTGGTCGGTGCTGGGGCTCAGTGTTACAGTGGTCAGTGCTGGGGCTCGGTGTTACAGTGGTTGGTGCTGGGCTCAGTATTACAGTGGTCAGTGCTGGGGCTCAGTGTTACAGTGATCAGTGCTGGGGCTTATTGTTACAGTGGTCAGTGCTAGGGCTTGGTGTTACAGTGGTCAGTGCTGGGCAGTGGGCTCAGTGTTACAGTGGTCAGTGCTGGGGCTCGGTGTTACAGTGGTCAGTGCTGGGGCTCAGTATTACAGTGGTCAGTGCTGGGGCTCAGTGTTACAGTGATCAGTGCTGGGGGTAATTGTTACAGTGGTCAGTGCTAGGGCTTGGTGTTACAGTGGTCAGTGCTGGGCAGTGGGCTCAGTGTTACAGTGGTCAGTGCTGGGGCTCGGTGTTACAATGGTTGGTGCTGGGGCTCAGTGTTACAGTGGTCAGTGCTGGGGCTCAGTGTTACAGTGGTCAGTGCTGGGGCTCGGTGTTACAATGGTCAGTGCTGGGGCTCAGTGTTACAGTGGTCAGTGCTGGGGCTCAGTGTTACAATGGTCAGTGCTGGGGCTCAGTGTTACAGTGGTCAGTGCTGGGGTTCGGTGTTACAGTGGTCAGTGCTGGGGCTCGGTGTTACAATGGTCAGTGTTGGGGCTCGGTGTTACAGTGGTCAGTGCTGGGGTTCGGTGTTACAGTGGTCAGTGCTGGGGCTCGGTGTTACAATGGTCAGTGTTGGGGCTCAGTGTTACAGTGGTCAGTGTTGGGGTTCGGTGTTACAGTGGTCAGTGCTGGGGCTCAGTGTTACAGTGGTCAGTGCTGGTGGAATGGGTGATGGGTGAGGTTATGGTGAGGTTAAGTCCTGTGCTAATGCCCGTGTCCCCCCCAGGCAGAGGAGCGGTTCCAGAGCTACCCCCCCTGGGCGCTTGGCATGTGCTTTGCGCTGATCATCGTGGCCATGCTGCCGCTGCCCATCGTCTTCATCGTGCGGCAGTTTAACCTGCTATCCGACGGCTCCAACAAGCTGTCTGTGTCCTACAGGAAGGGCTGCATGATGAAGGACATGTCCAACCTGGAGGAGCATGACGAAACACGCTTCATCCTGAGTAAGAACCCCAGCGAGACGCCGTCGCCCATGCCCACCCACCGCGCCTACCTGGGCCCCGGCGGCCCTTCTCCCCAGGAGCACAGCACAGCCAACAGCCGCTACGGCACCGGACTTCTTATGCCCACCACACCCGAATCTGAGCTATGACCACACCCAAACCACACCCAAATCTGCGCTACGACCACACCCAAACCACGCTCAAATCTGAGCTATGACCACACCCAAACCACGCTCAAATCTGAGCTATGACCACACCCAAACCACACCCGAATCTGAGCTATGACCACACCCAAACCACACCCAAATCTGAGCTACGACCACACTCAAACCACGCCCAAATCTGAGCTACGACTACACCCAAACCACGCCCAAATCTGAGCTACGACCACACCCAAACCACGCTCAAATCTGAGCTATGACCACACCCAAATCTGAGCTATCTCCCCACCCCAACCACACCCAAATCCAAGCTATGACTCCGCCCAAAACAAGTGTTGTAAATACAAGCTATGCCCCTGCTCCAATCACGCCAAAATCTGACCTATGATGCAGATGCCTGCCTTGTCCTCTATCCTAACCACGCCCACATATGATGCAGAAACCCCCCCCCTTCAGAATAACACTGCTGTTTATTTGGAGCTGCTCCAGAGAAGTGCAGAGCAGCCCGGAACCATCCAGAACCAGAGAAGCAGAACAGGCCATCTCGGGGCCCTGCAGTCTGCCTGCGGCCTCATTCCCAGAGTCAGACTCACACAGTCACATTCAGACACAGAGTCACAGTCAGACTCACACAGTCACATTCAGACACAGAGTCACAGTCAGACTCACACAGTCACACTCAGACACAGAGTCACAGTCAGACTCACAGTCACACTCAGACACAGAGTCACAGTCAGACTCACACAGTCACATTCAGACACAGAGTCACAGTCAGACTCACACAGTCACACTCAGACACAGAGTCACAGTCAGACTCACATTCACACTCAGACACAGAGTCACAGTCAGACTCACACAGTCACATTCAGACACAGAGTCACAGTCAGACTCACACAGTCACACTCAGACAGAGTCACAGTCAGACTCACAGTCACACTCAGACACAGAGTCACAGTCAGACTCACAGTCACACTCAGACACAGAGTCACAGTCAGACTCACACATTCACACTCAGACACAGAGTCACAGTCAGACTCACACAGTCACACTCAGACACAGAGTCACAGTCAGACTCACACAGTCACATTCAGACACAGAGTCACAGTCAGACTCACACAGTCACACTCAGACACAGAGTTAGTCTGAGTCACAGAATCACAGTCAGAGACACAGAGTCACAGTCAGACTCACACAGTCACACTCAGACACAGAGTCACAGTCAGACTCACACAGTCACACTCAGACACAGAGTCACAGTCAGACTCACACAGTCACACTCAGACACAGAGTTAGTCTGAGTCACAGAATCACAGTCAGAGACACAGAGTCACAGTCAGACTCACACAGTCACACTCAGACACAGAGTCACAGTCAGACTCACACAGTCACACTCAGACACAGAGTCACAGTCAGACTCACACAGTCACACTCAGACACAGAGTCACAGTCAGACTCACACAGTCACACTCAGACACAGAGACACAGTCAGACTCACACAGTCACATTCAGACACAGAGTCACAGTCAGACTCACACAGTCACACTCAGACACAGAGTCACAGTCAGACTCACACAGTCACACTCAGACACAGAGTCACAGTCAGACTCACAGTCACACACAGACACAGAGTCACAGTCAGACTCACACAGTCACACTCAGACACAGAGTCACAGTCAGACTCACACAGTCACACTCAGACACAGAGTCACAGTCAGACTCACACAGTCACACTCAGACAGAGTCACAGTCAGACTCACACAGTCACACTCAGACACAGAGTCACAGTCAGACTCACACAGTCACACTCAGACACAGAGTCACAGTCAGACTCACACAGTCACACTCAGACACAGAGTCACAGTCAGACTCACAGTCACACTCAGACACAGAGTCACAGTCAGACTCACACAGTCACACTCAGACACAGAGTCACAGTCAGACTCACACAGTCACACTCAGACACAGAGTTATGGTGGAAGAGTTCAGCGCAGTGCCTGATGGAGCACACCTTTGGCAAACACAGGCTGCGATGGGCCAAATTTGCCCCAGCCCCGCCCCACTGCCCCAGCCCTGCCCCCCTGCCCTGCCCCCCCCCACTGCCCCAGCCCTGCCCCCCTGCTCTGCCCCCCTGCCCCAGCACTGCCCCAGCCCTGCCCCACTGCCCTGCCCCACTGCCCTGCCCCTCCCCACTGCCCCAGCCCTGCCGCCCTGCTCTGTCCCACTGCCCCAGCACTGCCCCAGCCCCGCCCCACTGCCCCAGCCCTGCCCCCTGCCCTGCCCCGCCCCACTGCCCCAGCCCTGCCCCCCTGCTCTGCCCCACTGCCCCAGCACTGCCCCAGCCCTGCCCCACTGCCCCAGCCCTGCCCCACACAGAGGTGTTCCTCTTCTGGAAGGACAGTTTGAGTTACAGAAGAGAACCAGGGAAACAGGACAGAGGAGAGGACTAATGAATTACCTTTTCTCTTCACACAAAGAAAACCATGAAATGTTGTCAAAATGTAAACCAATGTAGGTATATAACATGTATAAAATAATGTAGTACCAAAAGACTGTCAGACAATTTGGACAACTAAATTGTTGAATGTAATGTAAGGTCCTGCTTCATTAGATGGTGGGAGAGTTTTCAGTAGCAGCTTGTGCAGTAGAAGAGCAGGATGTGAGGACAGTCATGTGATTACCTGCAGTACTGTGTGCGTCTCTGCAGTACAACTACACACACACAGACACACATACACCACACACACATGCATGCAGATACACACGCTCGCTCGCACGTATGCACACTCACATGCACACAGACATGTCTGGCCCTGATGACAGTCACTGAAAGAGCTCCTTTGGGTCTGTGTGCGTTGGGCTGTGCTGTGGTGCTCTGGGAATGCCTTAGGCAGCTATGGGGTTGTGGGCTGTTTGATGCAACAACAAAATAATACAGCATGAGAGGAGGGTGGAGCTGGGCCTATATTCATAAAGAATTAGAGAGGGATGGAGCTGGGTCTGTATTCATAAAGAATTAGAGAGGGATGGAGCTGGGCCTATATTCATAAAGAATTAGAGAGGGATGGAGCTGGGTCTGTATTCATAAAGGATTAGAGAGGGATGGAGCTGGGCTCATATTCATAAAGGATTAGAGAGGGATGGAGCTGGGCCTGTATTCATAAAGGATTAGAGAGGGATGGAGCTGGGCCTGTATTCATAAAGGATTAGAGAGGGATGGAGCTGGGCCTGTATTCATAAAGGATTAGAGAGGGATGGAGCTGGGCCTGTATTCATAAAGGATTAGAGAAGGGTGGAGCTGGGCCTATATTCATAAAAAATCAGAGAAGGGTGGAGCTGGGTTCATATTCATAAAGAATTAGAGAGGGATGGAGCTGGGCCTGTATTCATAAAGGATTAGAGAAGGGTGGAGCTGGGCCTATATTCATAAAAAATCAGAGAAGGGTGGAGCTGGGTTCATATTCATAAAGAATTAGAGAAGGGTGGAGCTGGGTTCATATTCATACAGAATTAGAGAGGGGTGGAGCTGGGCCTGTATTCATAAAGAATTAGAGAGGGATGGAGCTGGGCCTGTATTCATAAAGGATTAGAGAAGGGTGGAGCTGGGCCTATATTCATAAAGGATTAGAGAGGGATGGAGCTGGGCCTGTATTCATAAAGGATTAGAGAAGGGTGGAGCTGGGCCTATATTCATAAAGGATTAGAGAAGGGTGGAGCTGGGCTCATATTCATAAAGCATTAGACGTGTGTGTGAATGTTTGTGTTTGCTCTGAGCGCTTCATAGCGATGTGTTTGTGTGTGTGTCAGAGTACACACAGTCTCCAGCCCTGTGTATCTGAGTTATAAATAGATTGATCTCACCCTGGAGAAGCTGTCTGTTAATGAACCTTCCCAGAATGCAGGATGTGTGAGACACACAATCACACTCCAGCGCACATACTGATCCTGTCAAATAACAACATCAAGAGAACATTCTCAACTCCACATCAACTATGACAAACATTACAACAGCATCAAGAGAATATTATTTCACCAACATCAAGAGAATTGTGGGGATGGGGTTATTGTGATCTACAGGGTGTTGTCCAGACAATAACTTAAGGGATAAATAACACTCTTCCTTTCAGAAAAATCTCAGACCAACATAATTATACAATGTAACATCTGTGAATCTGTTGAAACATATTACAGTTGTACAGAGTGGAAAATGTTTTTCAAAAGCACAAAGGCCATACAAAAATGGTCTTGCAGTTTTGTAACCTGGTTTCATGCAGTAGCACATAGTGACCACAACGTGTCACTGTTTACCATAAATAAAACAGGCACCACACGAAGCTCAGACAGAGGGAGCGGCTGGGCTTTTTTGTTGGCCAGCTGCTCCTCAGAGGCCTGGAGAAAGACTCCAGAGGGAAAAGGCGCACAATTTTCTGTGAAGTACAGTTTCTCGCCTATGCCTGGCGAGGTTGTGCACTTTACAATTAGGCAGAGGCCCTGGAGTTGCATTATGGGAAATCAAGAGGTAAAAACCTGTAGACTGGTTACCCTGTTCCCAGCTCCCCTTGTAGCACTGCCAGTCAGACTTGGACCAGCTCATTCCTGCCGCTGTGGATACCTGTAGTGTAGTTTACCTGTGCCCTGAACCTGTACTGTAGTGTAGTTTACCTGTGCCCTGAACCTGTACTGTAGTGTAGTTTACCTGTGCCCTGAACCTGTACTGTAGTGTAGTTTACCTGTGGTAAAGTGTGAAACATAGTGCTATACTGGTATCCATGCTGTGAGCTAGTACACATGAAAGGACCAGACAGAGAGTACAAGGACAAGACAGGCACAATATCTGGTGAGAGCACAGGCTGTAGTGAGTGATTATTGATGGATTCACATCTTCATCTATATCTTCACATCTACACATTTTATATTCCATACAGTCCTTATGTTCACATGCAGAGTGGGGCAGGCAAGAGGACGGCACCGCATTGTGAACCAGGAATCTGAGTGCACAGCACTGACACAGTTCTGCACTTCAGGTTCTGTCTCTTTATCCTCTCCTTTCAGTCCAAAGCATTTGAGACAATCAGAGGGGAGCAGAAGTGTGTGACCTCTCTCCCACTGTCTGCTATCAGGTCAAAACTGATCAAATGAAAGGCTCGGGCCCTGTGGCCTGCTCTGATAATCTCCGCCCATACCCATTAGGCACCGCCCATACCCATTAGTCACACCCATTCACATTAGTCTCTGCCCATCTCCGGGCGTGGCGGGAGTCATTTCATCCTTTTGACCAATGGCACGCTCTCATCCAGCTCCAGCACCTCCCTACTCCCTGGTTAGGTCTTGTCCTTTTAAAATAAATGAATTCCATTTTGGGTTGACTTTATTTTTTATAAAGTACAGTAATGGTTTATTTATTTTTTTAATTGTGACACTAGAAGCCATGGTATTAGTGACCAATTAAATGAATATATTTATATTATTTGTATATTTAATCTGTATATTGTCTGTGTACTCTGTTAACTTCACAATGAAGATGATCTATAAAAGTGTCAAGGTAATTATTTTTAATGTTCGTGTTGTATATATGATCATTGAAAAAGTGGAAATATCATTTGTAGCTGTTGTACCTCTCTGTGGGGGGTTGGGGTGGTGTGGGGAATAAGGAAATAAGACTGTCGTTTTTGTTGTTGACTTGGGGTGTTTTAAAACTTCAGTGTTGTTTGTCTTTTTATTCTTGTCATAGTGCACAGGGATAAGGGAACACTTGGAACAGATTTCAACGTTCTCTTAAAGTTTAACTTGAATATGCGCCTTTTTTAAGAAATGTATTGATGGCAGCCCTTTTTGCTTACTCTTAATGTGTGTTTTTAGGTTTATTTTTTTGTACTGTAAAAACTGTGTGGCAATGGGGGGCTCAAGGTACAAACACTTTAGTGTGCCATAGCACAGTCCCTACAGCACAAACACTATAGCGTGCCATAGCACAGTCCCTACAGCACAAACACTATAGCGTGCCATAGCACAGTCCCTACAGCACAAACACTATAGTGTGCCATAGCACAGTCCCTACAGCACAAACTCTATAGCGTGCCATAGCACAGTCCCTACAGCACAAACACTTTAGTGTGCCATAGCACAGTCCCTACAGCACAAACACTATAGCGTGCCATAGCACAGTCCCTACAGCACAAACACTATAGTGTGCCATAGCACAGTCCCTACAGCACAAACACTATAGCGTGCCATAGCACAGTCCCTACAGCACAAACACTTTAGTGTGCCATAGCACAGTCCCTACAGCACAAACACTTTAGTGTGCCATAGCACAGTCCCTACAGCACAAACACTTTAGTGTGCCATAGCACAGTCCCTACAGCACAAACACTATAGCGTGCCATAGCACAGTCCCTACAGCACAAACACTTTAGTGTGCCATAGCACAGTCCCTACAGCACAAACACTTTAGTGTGCCATAGCACAGTCCCTACAGCACAAACACTATAGCGTGCCATAGCACAGTCCCTACAGCACAAACACTTTAGTGTGCCATAGCACAGTCCCTACAGCACAAACACTTTAGTGTGCCATAGCACAGTCCCTACAGCACAAACACTTTAGCGTGCCATAGCACAGTCCCTACAGCACAAACACTTTAGTGTGCCATAGCACAGTCCCTACAGCACAAACACTTTAGTGTGCCATAGCACAGTCCCTACAGCACAAACACTTTAGTGTGCCATAGCACAGTCCCTACAGCACAAACACTATAGCGTGCCATAGCACAGTCCCTACAGCACAAACACTTTAGTGTGCCATAGCACAGTCCCGACAGCACAAACACTACATTGTCCTATAGCACAGTCTCTATAGCTCAAAAACTATAGTATGCTATAATACAGTCCATATAGCCCAATCACTACAGTGTGCTATAATACAGTCCATATAGCCCAATCACTACAGTGTGCTATAATACAGTCCATATAGCCCAATCACTACAGTGTGCTATAATACAGCCCATATAGCCCAATCACTACAGTGTGCTATAATACAGTCCATATAGCCCAATCACTACAGTGTGCTATAATACAGTCCATATAGCCCAATCACTACAGTGTGCTATAATACAGTCCATATAGCCCAATCACTACAGTGTGCTATAATACAGTCCATATAGCCCAATCACTACAGTGTGCTATAATACAGTCCATATAGCCCAATCACTACAGTGTGCTATAATACAGCCCATATAGCCCAATCACTACAGTGTGCTATAATACAGTCCATATAGCCCAATCACTACAGTGTGCTATAATACAGTCCATATAGCCCAATCACTACAGTGTGCTCTAGCACAGACCCCCATTGTGCCACACTACTCAGTGAATGTCGGTATAAATTTGTTCAGACACTGTGTGAGTCATCTCCTGTTTGTCCCAGCACTAACAATGAGGATGTGAATACCGAACTGTACATATTCGTGTTGGCATAGTAATGTCCAACTACTTGCCTGAGAAACCTTTTGTCTTTAAAGTTTAAAAAGTAGAAACAAGGAGAGGGTTTAAGGTATAATATCTGTTTAAGTATTGTAACGCAGAAGACTGGAGATGCAATTTTCCATGGGTGAAATTACTGTTGAATGTGAACGTAATTGCACTTTTGTTGCCCTTCCTGAAGGTATTTTTGTTTCGGCTGTACTGTACGTGCTCATGCGCTCCCCTCTGTGGGCGCCCTGCCGCCCCCTCCCTCTGTAACGGGCGTCCCATCCGTGTCTGCCCCTGTACAAAGCAATACTGCCACAGCCTCAGCCGCGGCACACCGCACGCAAACTCTCCGCCTGATTGGCCGGGAGATTTAGCGGAATGTGCATATGGACCAATGCACTCTGTCACCTCTTATGGTGTGTTTGCGTTTGTGCCTGTATGTGAATGTGTGTGTGTGTGTTCCTCTTGCTGACTTTATGTTTGTGTTTTGCTTCACCTCTAAGCACAATTTTATGGCGGCTACAAAGCACTCAAGTCAAAATACATCCAGAACTCTGTCTTTACAGCTGAAAGCAAAAGTATTTCATTTCATGTGTTGACATGATTGTTCAATATTCAAAATGTATAGAGAATATCTGAACAATGAATCATGGATATCACCAAAACTATCAATAAAGATTATATGAAATTACTGTTCTTGCTATAGTTAGCCCTTGGTTTATGGTGGGTTTCCTATTTTGACATTAGATTGTTCTGTGCATTTGTGTCTAAGTAGCAATTGGATTTACACCTCAATTCAAGTGCTATTAGGTACAGCCAGCATGTTTCTGTTCATAAGTGAATTTCAGCAATTTTTACATGTTTCAGATGTTGTCTGCCCCTGAAGTTATAGACAGGGTGATGACTTATGGGAAAAGTGACATTCTGTTAGAGTCATTTCTCAAATCACAGCATAGTAATTATGGATCTCCAGTCCATCTCCAGAATACTGGATGTGCATTTGTAGGCTGGATAAGCCCCAGTTTAAATATGTGCCTTGGGCCATTGTTGATAGACAATGCTTATGCAACCGACAAAAGAGCTAACGTGAACAACAAGAAAGTACAAAAGGTGTTTCAGTCAATCAGGTGCTTTTGTGGCCAATTCCACACTTTCTGTGACAGTAAAGTAGGGCATTGGCACTGAGCACAGCTGGGCAGACTGAGCACACTGAGTGCAGCTGGGCAGACTGAGCACACTGAGCGCAGCTGGGCAGACTGAGCACACTGAGCACAGCTGGGCAGACTGAGAACACTGAGCACAGCTGGGCAGACTGAGCACACTGAGCCCAGTGGGCAGACTGAGCACACTGAGCGCAGCTGGGCAGACTGAGCACACTGAGCCCAGTGGGCAGACTGAGCACACTGAGCCCAGTGGGCAGACTGAGCGCAGCTGGGCAGACTGAGCACACTGAGCCCAGTGGGCAGACTGAGCAAACTGAGCCCAGTGGGCAGACTGAGCACACTGAGCGCAGCTGGGCAGACTGAGCACACTGAGCGCAGCTGGGCAGACTGAGCACACTGAGCCCAGTGGGCAGAGCAACAGGGACTGAATCCTCTCAGTGCTAAGGTTGTGTGTTCACTCTCTATCCTGTCAGTGCTAAAGTTCTGTGTTCACTCTCACAACTTGTGTATTGTGTGTCCATTTATCTGTGCGAGAGGAGAGGATGCTGCCCACTGTTACAACATCACAGATAAAATATTCAGACAAGCTCCCAACTCCATCAAACATTATCCTTGGTGTGTTGCCGTATAAGTAGTCAGCTAATCATATATCCACAACAAAGCAGCACACATTCGGCTGCTGTGTTCCTGCTTTTGGTATGGAATGAAAGTTTATCACACGTTATTATGGGAAAGAACAGAAAGCTGTTTGTACTGGTCATTATTCTGGATGGCATTCACTGATACAGACTCAGACAGAGAAAGCTGGCAGGCTGCTGGGGATGGGAGGTCTGTGCTTACACCATTATTACTCCCATTATTAAACTATAGCATTACATAAGAGTGAGCAGCACGGTTACCACCATGGTCAGTGTGTTTGGGTTCTCACATTGCGGCTGATTGTGAATGTAATGCTTGTATCAAGATTATTCTATCTAGGATTAGCACAGCTAACTTTAGCATGAGAGCCTCAGCCTTGCTGCTCATCTAAAACAGGTGCATATGCTCATGGTGTTCCGCACTGGATCGCTGTGGATGATTGTGTGCACTAATTAACTAATAAAATGTATGTAGGTCTTAGTGTGCATTATACATCACAGCTGTGAGAGAAAGAAGCTCTGCTGCTGTCCATCTTCCCTCTTGTGCCTTTATTTGACACTGGAAGCTGGAAGCTGGAAGCCCACTGCACTGCTGCCATGTCGTCATGTGATCCTGGCTGGCGGAGTCTCTCTCCCAGCGTGTAAGTATATAAATACTGATATATAAATACTGGCCTCACGGCTCCTCTCTGCTACACTGTGTGACAACTTCATTCGAAGGTTGAGTCACTCCAGTTATTCTCTACCACACCCATCAGAGGCGAGGTCAGGACTATGTTTGAACATCTCTGCACACATCCGGCTGTCTGTGTCCGCAAACATCCTGGATCAGCCTCATCCTGACGCTTTAGCCTGACTGAGGGACTGCTGAGGAAGCAGGTGTTCATGGGTAAGGTAAACAGCGCAGGGGCTGCAGCCCTGGCCTTTCAGCGTGGCTCTGCACTGTAAAGCTTTTACGAGGAGAAGCTGAGTGAAAGTGGGTTTGTGAATGTAAGGATGCAGGTTTGGGCCCTGCGCTGATCTTCACTGGAATCGCCTCAGTAAAATGACACAGCACTGTATGGGCTGTACATGGATCCTGGTGAAATATCAGTATAAATGGTGGAGCGGAGTGGAGTGTTTGACTCGAGCAGGACGCTGAGGTGCCGGAGGAAATGACACCGTTTGCAGATGGCAGGGTCTGGCCTCTCGGTCTGTGTGAGCAATCTGCAGCGGCTTTTATCCGGCCGGCAGACATCATGAAGCGGGCTGAACGGCCCTTTCCCAAATGGAGGCAGCCGTTTCATCAGGCCGGTTTATTCACCATTACTGTCACACGAGGGAATTGGGCGCGTGAGCGTGCGCTGAAACCTGCATTAGTGCCTGCCCATATGTCATCGCTGACACTAATTGAGCTGGGAGAGCAGAGTGACATGCGAGGGATGGGCAGAAGCACAATAACGTGCCGATGACAGGACCCCATCAGCGCCCTTTCCTCGCGCCCTTTCCCGGTGCTTATCATCGCCACCCACGCCACACTTTGCCGCCCAGTCACTCACCACACCCGTCTCTAAACAAAATCATTACAACCGCAATTGCAACATAAACTGTACCATAAAGAGAGGATGGGTGCTTCTGGAGGTCTCTGCTCCGACCTGCTGCTGGAGGTCACTGCTCCTACGTGCTGCTGGAGGTAACTGCTCCTACGTGCTGCTGGAGGTCACTGCTCCTACGTGCTGGAGGTCAACTGCTCCGACCTGCTGCTGGAAGTCTCTGCTCCGACCAGCCTGCTGGAGGTCACTGCTCCTACGTGCTGCTGGAGGTAACTGCTCCTACGTGCTGCTGGAGGTCTCTGCTCCGACCTGCTGCTGGAGGTCACTGCTCCAACGTGCTGCTGGAGGTCACTGCTCCGACCTGCTGCTGAAGGTCTCTGCTCCGACCAGCTGCTGGAGGTCACTGCTCCGACCTGCTGCTGGAGGTCACTGCTCCAACGTGTTTCATGAAAAAAAGTCAAAGGGAAGCTAGTGCTCACTCGCTACACAAAACATGAAAACTAACTGGAATAAACCAGTATCCAGTGCAGCCAGATAAATATAACTATGTGTAACATGTGGAGGTCTCCACATTGGAGCGGACAGACCCATGGTCTATGTACACATTCTGTTAGTAATGCACACACAACAGCTACAGCACTACATAAAACTGCATTAACCATGTGCAAACTGTGTATGCTGTGTGCAGACTCTGCTAGTTATGTGCAGACCAAAGCAATAGTTAGAGGGCTGCAGAGCTGCTGATGTTTTGACATGGTGTGCACAGGACCTGTTTCAGCAGGACAAGAGTAGCGGAGCGTGCCCACCAAACCTTTTCAGCAGGTCTCTGAAGGTTTCACTCCGTGAGGCGACTGAGGAGCATGACGTGATGACTCTCCCCCCCAGGTGCTGCTGCTGTCCCCGGGGGGTGGCGGGTCTATGGAACATGACACCCCTCCTCCTGTACTCTGTTCCACAAACACACTAATCAGCCCGCCATTTCCCCTGCGGTGCAGGCACTCAGCACTGCTAATGGTATTACAAACTAGCAGCTATTATGAGACTGCCACTCTGGATCACAGACTGCAACCCCCCCCCCCCCCCCCAGCCCCAGGTGCAGGCAGCCCCCTACTCCCCCAGCCTGTTTGGGAACGGAAAGCCAGCGCA
>JAFBMS010001088.1:0-48229 GCA_019788955.1 Albula glossodonta | reverse complement strand
GCGCATACCTGTATCAGTATTTTGGTACATGTTGAATTGGAAATTTGCGAAAAGGTTCTCAATAAAAGGAGAAAAATAATCAAATATGATTAAGTACCTTTTTACACTATACAGTACCTTACACTGTAGTTAGTTAGCTAGCTAAACTGAACATATGACAAGTTGATTTTATCAAAGTTTTGTGGCTGTGTCCATTTTTGTAGTATAGGGTGCAATATTTTCAATGTTTGATTGAAGTAATCAAAAAGATTACCTTTATTTTGTAATACAATGGATTATGTTACTAATTACAAAAATTGCCAACTAAATTGAAACTAGTGGTTTGTTCTTTTCTTTGGAAGCAGCTTGCAGCATTTCAGTCTTATGTTAGTTCAGGTTATGGCATTTTCATATTGCGTTGTCCTTGGTGAGATTCCTGCCAGTTTCGTGTTCAGCTGCTTTACATTGCTTTGCAAGTACCATGTTGGCCCTTCTCATACCTTTCCGATTTTGTCAAAAGAATACTTTTTCCCTCTTCTGATTAGGTTAACTCTTAACAGTGTCACATGAAATATGTGAAACAAGAAGTTTAATTGTTTCCTTTTGCTTGCAATTGCATTAATATATCCTTTTAGGGCATAGGATTATTAGGGCATTATTAGATGTGACTTTCAAGGAGTGCATTTTTATATATTTGAAAATAATGCATTCTTAACTTGCAGAGATATGCATTGGGAGCCAGTTTTGATATGCTTGCACAAAAAAACCCAATTTAGTGATTCCCTCTCAGGCTGTTAAGATGAGGAAAACAGGATTGCACTGCAACATTCAGACGCATATTAAACAATACACTTCTATCCACCGTAGGTTTGGGGAGTGGGGTTGTCCGGAATGGCATTCTTTAATGCAGAGAGCTGGACATGATCTGGCCTGGCTCAGTGGGGCTTCACGTTCATTCCTTGAGTCCGTGCCCAGAGTTCTGAAACTTTCATACCGATTTCTGCATAAAAATAAGAAGGAAAAAAACTGTATTCCAAATGGCCATGGGGCCTTGCGTTAGATAAGACATGTTTAGTCACACTTTGCTTTCCTTTTTTGATGCAACTAATTCCCTCTGACCTCTTTTGGAGGGCAAATCCAAATCCAAATCACAGAGCTTGCTTTGCAACATCAATGGATTTTCATTTTTCATTCATGCAGAGTTCATACTCAGATTCCACATTCCATAAAGGATAATAAACTTATCCTGAGCAAATTGCTGTATCACCTATCTTTCCAAAATATCTCTTGGTATTTCTGTTAATACAGGTCGTGGTAACCAAGGTTTCCTTTTTGGAAACCTGCTGCGTCAGCCATTCTGTGGAAAAACAAGTAAGAAAATGATGATAATCATGTGAAAAACGTTTTCTTAGCTATGATAAATGTCTCATTAAAACATTGTTTATCCTATGATGACAATATAAATGCAAAGCTAAAGAATTTATTCTTTTCCATCCACATAGGTGTCTAACAGCGACTGTAGTCATAATTAATAGACATAACACTAGTCTTACTTATATGGGTTGACAGAAAAATATTTGAGTTTTTAGCTCTAAATGATAGTAAATCAGCTATATTCTTCACCCACACAACAAAATTTGTGATATAACTGTGTGATTGTGTTTTGTAATTATGAAATATTTTTAGGTGCACATAAATTCTTATTTTGTTTGTAATCCATGCAATCTGAAGATACTGAGTCAGGATTTAGCATTTTCAGACAACAGTGTACATTGTCTGTGTATTTGTCAGGTATTACGACACACAGTGCTAAAACATTTTATTACAAAATGCATTATGACATTGAACATACGTATTCAATGCATATTGTGACATAACTGGCGAGATGAACCAAATTATTTTGGGAAAATATTGTTCTCAAGAGAAGGAAAAAATAACTCCCTTTAACTCCCTTTCATGTTAGGGCCAGGGGGTGCAAAAGGGCACCCTTTCTCCTTAGCACAGTGCCCATCTGATACAGCACTCTGCTAATTCAGTGCTTTGCTAAAGAATTTATTCACACTTTTTTTGCTGCGCACTATTATTTGTGTCATAAAAACATGTCTGTGAACTGCAGTCCTCAGCAAAGTGAAGGTTAGAATTTCATGCAGTCTCATACATACTGGAATGGTGTGCATTACTCTCTACATGTCTTCTAACTGCAGAAAGATAAAACCTGCTAATGAGCAGAATCTTTTCTGGACAAACCACCACTTTCCCGGCAAACTACATTTACAGCAGCTGGGAAAGGGGACATGGGATTTTGTTTGTTGCCAAATTCTTTAGTTATTGGCAAGAGGTGCAGTATCACACTTCCAGTATTTTGGTGGGGCTTCGATCACTCCCTCTTCAGCAGTGCTGCATGTTGCTGACATTCATCCGCTTTCAGACATTGCTGCCCTAGGCAACCTGCCTTTCCTTTTATTGGATCCTGATGCTTTACCTGCAGGGTAATGTAATTTAATGTAAATTAATGAGTGGTGTCTCTCCTGGATCCGAATGTCTTCCCTGCAGGTTAGTGTGAAACAATGAGTGGTGTCTTTACTGGATCTTAATGCCTTACCTGCAGGTTAGTGTGAATTAATGAGTGGTGTCTTTACTGGATCCTAATTCCTTACCTGCAGGTTAATGAAAATTAATGACTGGTGTCTTTACTGCAGGTTTAATTTGCCTCTCCTCTCAGGCCTGTGTAGGGGCATGCAGGTGTGTCTTTACCTGCACAGAGGTATGCACAGACCTGTGTAGAGGCCTGTAGGCGAGTGTGTTTACCTGCACAGAGGTACACTCAGGCCTGTGTAGGAGCCTGTAGGTGAGTGTGTTTACCTGCACAGAGGTACACTCAGGTCTGTGTAGGGGCCTGTAGGTGAGTGTGTTTACCTGCACAGAGGTACACTCAGGTCTGTGTAGGGGCCTGTAGGTGAGTGTGTTTACCTGCACAGAGGTACACTCAGGCCTGTGTAGGGGCCTGTAGGTGAGTGTTTTTACCTGCACAGAGGTACACTCAGGCCTGTGTAGGGGCCTGTAGGTGAGTGTGTTCACCTGCACAGAGGTACACTCAGGCCTGTGTAGGGGCCTGTAGGTGAGTGTGTTCACCTGCACAGAGGTACACTCGGGCCTGTGTAGGGGCATGCAGGTGTGTCTTTACCTGCACAGAGGTATGCACAGACCTGTGTAGGGGCCTGTAGGCGAGTGTGTTTACCTGCACAGAGGTACACTCAGGTCTGTGTAGGGGCCTGTAGGTGAGTGTGTTTACCTGCACACAGGTAGACTCAGGCCTGTGTAGGGGCCTGTAGATGAGTGTGTTTACCTGCACAGAGTTACACTCAGGCCTGTGTAGGGGCCTGTAAGTGAGTGTGTTTACGTGCACAGAGGTACACTCAGGGCTGTGTAGGAGCCTGTAGGTGAGTGTGTTTACCTGCACAGAGGTACACTCAGGCCTGTGTAGGGGCCTGTAGGTGAGTGTGTTCACCTGCACAGAGGTACACTCGGGCCTGTGTAGGGGCATGTAGGTGTGTCTTTACCTGCACAGAGTTACACTCAGGGCTGTGTAGGGGCATGCAGGTGTGTCTTTACCTGCACAGAGGTATGCACAGACCTGTGTAGAGGCCTGTAGGCGAGTGTGTTTACCTGCACACAGGTACACTCAGGTCTGTGTAGGGGCCTGTAGGTGAGTGTGTTTACCTGCACAGAGGTACACTCAGGTCTATGTAGGGGCCTGTAGGTGAGTGTGTTTACCTGCACAGACACCATTGTCAAACTCAATTGTTTTGGATTTTAAAGTGGTTCCTGAGTAACCCCAGCCCAATTTCATAAAGAGATGTATAACAGTTTTTTTCCATAGTCCATAATAAATGTGCCATAAAATCAGGAGCATTTCTTGTGCATACATGGTTCCAGGCAGCAGTCTGTAAGACATCATACCATTGCCAAACTCACTTGTTTTGGATACTTGACATGTTCCCGAGTATCACCAGCTCCACTTTCATTGAGACATGTATTACATTTTTTTTGTATAGTCCATAATAAATGTTCCTTAACGTGCATTTATTGTGTATACATGGTGCCAGGCAAATGCCAGCAGTAAGACATCGGACCCTCTGTGAAACAATTATTATTGTTGTTATAAACTTTTATTCTGACAACCTTGACCCGGAAGTACTTCTGATTGCTGATGGCGGAACACGTGTTTTCTGTTTATTTACACACGTAGTTAAGAATTTCCGCGATTTTGAAATGATATTTTAAAAAGGCTGATGGAACCCTGCGTTTTTTAATTGGTGGTGTACTTCACATTCTACAGAGCGGTACCCTGAGTAATCTTGGAGAGAGTCGGTCTGTATTGTTCACCTGTTTTGCAGGTGAACGCGCTCTAATTGGTATGGACATTTAAATTGTTGCACGTAAACAATTCTGGGTTCTCTCGTTACATTCTAACTCTGTTCGATTGCTGGAATTTTGGAGAGAATGACAAGGGCAATGTTTGAAGCAGCAACTGCAGGTAGGCTATAAACTTCACGAGTTTGGTTCTAGTTTTTCAAGAGCAATTGCAGTGTCTGGTATTTATTTATGAGAAATGTGAGGGATTGATTCACTATTTTTATGTGATGTTGCTATTACTTCGTGCGTGCAATGTTTCTGATGTGTATTCTTGCAGGTTGCCAATTAGCTTGCCACTGCTTTTCACCTCTTTATAATGTAAACATCGGTGCCTATTGAATGAGTAATATTACTGTCAGGATGTGATATTAAATGTCTGTTTTTACCTTCTGAACTGTCTGAATGTGTTGGGCTAAGCTTAGGAATATTTGGCCATTATTAATACGATGTTCGCAGATATTTGCAACATTGAGTGGTTCTATTGTAGTCTCTTTAAATTGTTCTGATTGGCACACTGGTCTGTTTTCATTGGTGCATTATGGGTGCAGTGCTGGTATATAAATTGGGCTATACCGTTGCAGGGCTACCCAGTCATTTCTTTACATTGCCTTAATTGGTATCTTGGCTTATTGGCCCAGGTGCATCATGAGAGCAGCGCTGGTGTATAGGATGGTTGCATCTTCCTTTTATTAGTTTCTTCAAATTGTTCAACAAGCCAAATTTTAGTACTGGCACATCATTTGCAAAGTGCTGGAGCGTAGACTGCATCATCTACCTCTTAGTTTCTTGAAAAGTCCCTCAGCAGCAGAATAACCTGGTAATAATGTCACTTTCGTGGCGCATTGCTGGTACACTGGCTGTGTATGATATTGGCACCAGGTCCTGGTGTGTACGAGAATTGGCAGGACATTTAAATCCCCCAGTTGCCACCTTTTTCTTTTCTTGCGTGAGCAATATTGGTGCCTTTAGCTCTGGGAGACGAGTGGGTGGTACCCTACATTGTATGATAATTAACTCATTGTTTGTAATAACTGGCTGACTGGGCAAAGCATGGGTATTTAGGCTCCCAAGTTATCACATTTGTTGAGTGATCTGGCATGGTTTTCTTCATCTTCATCTGTGCTAAAGATCAATGTGGCTTGCTTTCTATGAAATGGTAGGTATAGGATCTTATCTTTGTTCCCTGTGCTCGTGGCTCACCACGCTCTGGCTGTTTGCATGAAGCAAATTAGTGGGTCCCATGCTGCTCAGCATCATTAGGCCAGAAGAAGCTTTGTGTCTGAAATCTTCTTTGGTGGCTCGTGGTGTTGTAGCTACAGATGGTCAGTGCCCTTCATGTTATTTTGTGTTTTATTTGTGTTTAGGAAACCTGTTTTGTGGGGAACCTTGTAGCAGAGACAGAGTGTGAGAGCCCTTAGCCTCTGTATGCAAGGGGGACATAGTCTATTTCTGCATATAAGAACAATAGTGACTATTGCTGTTACTCTGTCACATAAATATGCTTTCAAATAGTTTTTTTATTGACAAAACATGACATCATGGCATACATCTTACTGTATTCAGCAGGTACTCAGGCTCTTTAAATGTCTTTAAATGCCGTGGCAGGAATGGAGGAAGCTGCTGGTGTGCGGCGGAGCAGAGATGAGGTGCTGCTGAGGTGAAGCAGCTGACAAACCGCTGCAGGACATGCTTAAAGTCAGCGATGCTTGAGATCACACCACCAGGTTGGTGCAAAATGCATCAGAGACTCCAACCAGAGAGAGGGGATGAGATGAACGCGGAGAAATGTACCCTCGTGACAAAAATTTGAGCCCAGAATAGTCTTACAGTTTTGTTTCGTGCGGGTCATAGAGATTCTGAAGTCAAATAAAGAGAGCAAAGAAACACTAAAAATGCGTCACTGATGGTGTACAGAAGGCAGGAGATCCTTCGCTTTCTCCTCGGTGAGGGTTTTCATTGAATGAAGATGAGCATTGGTGAGGGTGTGCAGGCATTTACATGGTAGTTCAAAATCACAATCAGAAGGAAAGGGGTTCACGACTTGCAATGGTGACTCCTTCAGCAATCGCTTTGTGTGCAGCATAGCCCAGAAACGCACCGCTGTAGTAGTGTTTTATGTCCAGCAGAGGGAGACAAACCAGTCACTTGTGTTTGCTCCACAATTCATTCATTTAATGTTTTAATTTGGTAGCCATTGTATAAGTACCATTAATAATAGACCTAGTTGTGCTGAATGCTCCTCTCCTTAGCTATGCTTTTCATTTAAAGCAAACCTACAGCCCAGATGGAGAAATAATTGAGGAGTATCAGTGTTGCCTTATACAAAAAACAATCGTCAGACCAATGTTTTGAATTTTAACTTGGCAGAACCAGTGCTCAGGCCTGTGGGTGAGTGTCTTTACCTGCAAAGAGGTACACTCAGGCCTGTAGGTGAGTGATGACTTGAGTCATGTGTGTGTGTTATCAAGAGAGCATATTGCGTCTGTGCGTGTGTGTCTGTGTGTATATGCATGCATGTATGTGTGAATGAATGCTTGTGTGTTTATTCAAATGTGTGACAATATATATGACTTTGTGTATGTAAGTGTATGCTGGTGTGTGCACATGTATGGATGTGTGTATGTTGACACTCTCACGTGCTTGCATGTGGGAGTCTGTGTATAAGCGTCAGTGTATGTGGATAAGTGAGTGTATTTGTGGATGTACAGTGTGTGTGTGTGTGTGTGTGTGTACGTGCTCAGCCCAGGCCCAAGTCACAGCTGACTGTGTCTGTCTCCTCCTCATTGCTGCTCCACCTTAAGCGCTGGCTGCACTGTTTGTGCTAAAGCTAACAGTCTAACGCATTGCATTACAGCATGGGGCTGGTTGCTGAAGCCTGTTGTTCTCTCTTGCCCTCTCTGCTTATTTTTTCCCTCCGTCATTTTTCTTCACTTAATTCAGGAAAACCCCCAAATTGTGCTCCTCTGCATTAGACTCTCTCTGAGCTGAGGGTAGTGTGAATGCAGAGTGGAGGGAGGAGTGAAGGAGGAGGGGTTTGTTTGTGAGTTTGCATCGTGGAGTGTGTGTTTGTGTTTTTTTCCCTCAGACAGGTAAAAAAAGGGCAAGGAGGGGTGCCGGTACTGGGAGGTTTTTTCTCACTCCAAGGGGGACACTGACCGAGGAGACGGACTGGGAGGAAGAGAGGGAACCTGGCTGAACTCATGAACAGATCGGGGCAAAGGACTCGGAGGAAAGTTGTTCAAATCTGTCAAGAGTGGAAGAATCCAGTCTGCTGTCCCAGTCACCGTGATCCAGAACGAGCCCAAACCCCAGTCCCGGGACACACACGGAGACGCTGGGAATAACAGGGCCTCAGGGACTAAAACGAGGGGCACAGATTTCAGGCTCCTCCTTCCCCAGTTGGAGGGCAGGCAGTGGGGGGTAAAGGGGGTTGAGCGCACCACCAGGGACACCTTCCCTGCCAGGACCATGAACCCACAGGGACGCCATCCGGTGAGTGCCTCCTTTCTCTCTCTCTCTCTCTCTCTCTCTCTATTGTCTGTTTCATATCGAGCATTATTCTGAGGAGTTACCCCGGTCAGTAGTCAGATTGAAAAGCGTGGTAGAGAAAACTGCACAAACATGGGGGGTCTTGATTTTGGGAATAGATGCCCTCTTGATTCCTCCCCCACCCCTGCCCCTTACCTGGTGTTTGCAGTGAGCGGGGTGCTACTGAGAGGAGGAGACGAACGGTCCGTGCAGATCATTACTTGTGTGGTCGATCCTCTCTTACCCTCCAGCTGGTCCCCATTTAAGTGCAGACATGCAGTATCCTGTGCCTAACTCTGCCTTTCTGACCTGTCTTCACTTGTTGTTCTTATTCAGATATTCTTCAAATAAGGGTGAGAGAAAGGGGAAATCACTTTGGAACAGGGAACTGAATGATTTATAAACAGATGTGACGGTTAATGAATGCTTTTGTGTTCTTATGGGGGGGGGGGGGGGGTTTGTCCCCTTTTCTCTCTTTCCAGACTCGGCCAAAATGCTTATTCCACCGCTGCATCCTGTTTCCACCGATGGCACCGCTGACCTCCGGCCACAGCCAGCCTCATACTCACTGTCAGGCACTCGGTGTCTGATCGCTTCGCTGGTGAGCAGAAAAACATCAGAAAATGTTCACTGCAGCCTCAGATCTAGAGTGAAAGAGGGGAAATGTACATTTGCATGCTTTGCTCATTTTCAAAAGGCTTACAATGGTGTCAGCGGAGGTTTTTGGTCTTTAGACTAATCGGGGCTGGAGTTGATGGAAAATCCTACGCAAAGCCTTACACAGACCTCGGGTGCATAATCGTACTTCAGGAACGGGAGTTTGCATGTTATGTCAGCACTTTATGCCAGATTTTGGGTCTAAAGCTTGTATCTAAACCACACCATTTTTGTAACCGATCTGCCTTTTACCCAGTACGTTTCATACCGTAAACGCACATGCACTGACCCACAAACCCACGGACCGCTCCACGGCCAGACGGGTCCGGGGCCTTGTCGTGTCCTCCGTCTCCCCGAACAGGCTCCCGCCGAGGTCCTCCCTGACGTCTGACGACATCCTCTGCGGCCCGCCCGGAGGCGGAGGATCATCAACACCATGGAGCAGGTGCCGTGGGAGACGAGGAGCATGGAGGTCTACCGACAGCAGAACGTAGATCCGGTCATTCTCCGGAGGAGGATTCACAACCTCCTCCGAGACAGCGTGATGGTGGACTTTCATAAAAGCGAGAGACTGGCAAAAGGACCACTGGAAAGAACCAGTCATGTAATCAACCCCCCGGGCTGAATCCACCCAAAGCCCGAGCACATGACCTTTCCTTTTTGTGCTTTTAAAAGTGATTGTTGGGTTTTTTTTCTGTCTCATTTGGTAAATTTTCCTTTTTTTTCCCCCTAATGTCTTATGGTTTGATTGCCGGTCGGCAACTGCTGCCAAGTGCTTGTTTCTTTTCTTTTGTTAAAGTATGGGGTAGAAATACCTATTCTGTGGTCGATTGTTTATTTTGCTTTGCAGGTTGTTTTGTGACCGCTTTTAAGTGAATGTGGATTTTAAATGTAATTCTGAACTTAAAACCTAATAAAAGCACTGTGAACACATATGACTTTTTTGCTCATCATTGCGACTGGAGGTGAATTGGTGTGATGACTATCCGTGGTTCAAATGTTGTTGACAGTTTATACAACTTGTTACTCTTCTTTACAATTGGGATGGTGCAAACGCAAAAGTTGAGCAGATGCAGATAAGGTCTCCAAGTGCAGCTCTAGCGTGACTTAGGTAGTTGGAAGCTATCTCTTCACAAGTTGCCGTGGCGTTGAGGTAACGTCAATGCTTCCCGAACTTGACGTTTTGGGTTCGAGCCTGCCTCAGAGCCAGTTCTTTGCATGGGCTCTGTCAAGTGGACGGTATAAAGTGGCATGGGAAACAGTCGGTTAATGTGTGAGCTGTGGTGGCACAGAGGGATTACTCCCAACACACAATGTCGGAGGTCGGGCGTTCGAGTCTGAGCGGTGGCGGAGGCACTGACAGAAGAAGAATCCAGGCTGGACGACCTGCAGGAAGTCCGAACGGTGGAGGAGGAGACAGCAAGGATCCTGGAGGTAAGTGGGGCTCAGCAGGGGGTGGGGACCCAGAGGGGGGTGTGGCTGGGAAGGGGGTGGTGGCCCAGAGAGGGCGGTGAGCCGGAGGGGTGTGGGACTGAGGAGGAGGTAAGAACTCTAAATTTGGAAAAAAAAAAACAGATTTTTTGCATAAAAATTGTTTTTGCACTCCGTTTTTCTTTTTGTCCTAATCCCCCCCTTTCTGGCTCCACCCCTTCCAGGCTCCGCTTCCTCCTCCTCCTCCAGGGCACTACCTCGCCTTCTTATCTCACTGGTGTCGTCACCACTCACCTGTTCTGCTGGCCACTCAACCTGGAACCTTGGTGTCTCTGTGCTTTCTCCGTCGCTCGGACTTCCGGCTGGTCTCCGTGCTTCCGGCTCCGCCCCGCTTTCCAGCTGGCCACCCAGTCCGGATGCTTGTCCTCACAGTGCCTCCGCCACTGCTCAGACTCGAACGCCCAACCTCCGACATTGTGAGTTGGGAGTAATCCCTCTGTGCCACCACAGCTCTCACACAAACCCACCGTTTCCCATGCCTGTTTAATCATTCCACTTGACAAAGCCCATGCAAAGAAATGGCTCTGAGGCAGGCTCGAACCTAAAACGTCAAGTTCGGGAAGTATTGACGTTACCTCAACGCCACGACACCTTCTGAAGGCCGACGCAATTTGATACGCCTTGGCCAATGCACTGCTGACAAAGCCTACGAAAAGACAAGTCGAGAGGGAGACTCGAAATCCGGTCCCTCATCGCAGGGGGCAAGGGTGTTACCGCTACACCACGACACCTTCGGAAAAGTGTTGGAAGTTGAAATGTTTTAGACAATGCATCTGACAAATCCCGTGAAAAGACAAGAAGTGAGGCGGGTTTGAACCCAGGTCCTTCACGTCGAGAGGCGAAGGTGCTACCGCAACACCACGGCTTCTCCACACTCTTGATGTTTTTCTACTCAGTCACTTTTTCGTGGGATCAAACCGATAAACATCCGATCAAGTCATCCCAAACAAACAAGTTTCGGATAAGTTCCTTTCATTTGTACTTATGCCATCCGGATATACCTCATGGCTATTGCTACTTGTTTCGCTCACCGTCGAGCGGGTAAAATGGCTTTTATTAGGTTTTAGATTTTACTATTTCGTTAAAATACATTTTCACAAAGGTTTACCAAACTAGGCAAACTCTTAACATTTAGAGGTACAAAAGGAAATAAAACAATCAATCGCAGGACAACAAAGGAAAAAGCGAAAAATTCACCAAACAAGACCATGTCTTACACAATCTCTCTCAAAACCACAAAAAGTAGTAAGGAAAAACCATGTGCCTGAGCTTTCGGTGGATTCAGCCCGAGAGGTGAACTATTAAATCAGATCTTTCCAGTGGTTCGCCCACCACTTCCCTGTCGCCAGTCGCACGTTCTCACAAAAGTCCATCACAACGCCGTCTTGGAGAAGGTATTGCATTCTCCGTAGACTATCTGGTGGACCAACATGTACAGCATGCCATGAACCAACACGCTCGGACCCATAGTCCTCAACAAGAGAGAAATTTAGCGGTCATCGAGCGAGGTACGTAAAATATAACGATTAAGATAGCCACAGGCAAATAACTGATTATACGTTGTGTACATCGTTCTGTTGGATCCTCACAAGTTGTCTCATCCACGGTTGTTGCGGCTCATGAACATATGTTCAGCTAAGACAGCGAAACTGCACAAATTCACGAGGAAATTAACTACGCCTTACAACAAATACTAAAATAAAAGGCAAACATGGAAAATGGTTACTAAATTATTACTTATCCGTTTCAGCAGACGTGCAGAGGATCATGGGAAACTCGTTATGACTATTCATCTTTGCGTGTGTTGCCCGAAGCTGAAGGCTTGATTCGTGTGACTTTGGTGTTCAGTACCGATACGGTAGTCAGCACGTTCTGCTGGATTATACTCTGAAAGGATACTGATACACTGTCCACGGTGTATGCCTGAACAGGTGAAGAAACGAATGAGAAACTCTGATTTCAAGAGTTAGCAGAGAAAGATCCGGTATTGGATTTTAAATGAAGTTGTGTAGCAACGTTTGTTAGATTTTAAAGTTTAGAGTTTTTAACGATTTTAAGAGTGATCGTGCAGCATCCCGAGTGTCATCCCCCCCCCACCCCATTACAGAGCTCCTCCCCCTGGTTCTTGAAGTCAACTATTTGACTTCACTTCTGGGTTCCCAATCTTTGGAGAGAGAGACAGAGAGAAAGAGAGCAAGGGTGAGTTTTTTTATGTCCCCTTTATTTAAACATTGCAGAAGTTTACAAAGGACCAATTAACCTACAACTAATCCAGGGGAAAAAACTCCTAAAAGAAACTAAAACGGGACAAAACAACCAATGTTCATTAGATAAAATAAAAACAATAAAAACAGAAAAGTTAAAAGCTAAAAACCCCAAAAGTGGGATGAATTTGGATTATTCACATAAAGTGAGAGGGACACTCAAGACCTGCCACTCTTTTCATGCCTGTCCCTTTAAGAGAAGTCACTCTGAAGACCCAAAATGGCTGCCACCAGAGGTAAACAATGGGCACATATTTGGTCGTGTTTGGTGTATTTCTCTTCTTTTGCAAAGTTAAAAGTGTAAAAGATTATTTCTCGACGGATTACTGATGTACTCCTTAATGAACGGATGCACTTCTGAATGAATGGACATGCTGGGCAACGAGAGTTTCAGCTGGGCTGTTTGGTGAGAACAAACAACTAACACTGTTCCTTTGGTGTGGAGTTTATTGCTGCTGTATTAAGGGAAAACTACTTGAATTTTTTGGATTATTTTGCATCACAGATCTTCCGTTTTTGGAATCCGACATTGTTTTCTTTGTGTTTTTTGGAACATTTTTTGCTTGGTTGGAAGATGTGTCGTTTCAACCATTGAACCCAATGAGTAATGAAAGAACTGAACGAGATTTGAACATTCCATGATTTAGTTATATATCCTTATCTTTTACAATGTCTTCATTTTGTTATTCCATTAATCTTGTATCTACAAAAGACATAAGACCATAGTCTTACCTCCAAAAACTTGAAAAATGGATTGACACAAAAATATTTGAGTGTTTGACTCGAAATGATAGAAAATCAGCTATATTCTTCAACCATACAACAACATGTTGTCTCAACTAGTTTAAAAGGAAATAAGTGACAAAAGACTATGGTCTTACATCCAAAAAGTGGGAAAATTGGTTGACGCAAAAATATTTAGGGGTAGGGGGAGTGTTTTTACCTGCACAGAGGTACACTCAGGGCTGTGTAGGGGCCTGTAGGTGAGCGTGTTTACCTGCACAGAGGTACACTCGGGCCTGTGTAGGTGCCTGTAGGTGAAATTTTTTACCTGCACAGAGGTACACTCAGGCCTGTGTAGGGGCCTGTAGGTGAGTGTGTTTAATGGCACAGAGGTACACTCAGGCCTGTAAAGGAGCCTGTAGGTGAGTGTGTTTACCTGCACAGAGGTACACTCAGGCCTGTGTAGGGGCCTGTAGGTGACTGTGTTTATCTGCACAGTTGCACTCAGGCCTGTGTTGGGGCCTGTAAGTGAGTGTGTTTATCTGCACAGAGGTACACTCAGGCCTGTGTAGGAGCCTGTACTTGAGTGTGTTTACCTGCACAGAGGTACACTCAGGCCTGTGTAGGGGCCTGTAGGTGACTGTGTTTACGTGCACAGAGGTACACTCAGGCCTGTGTAGGGGCCTGTAAGTGAGTGTGTTTATCTGCACAGAGGTACACTCAGGCCTGTGTAGGGGCCTGTACGTGAGTGTGTTTATCTGCACAGAGGTACACTCAGACCTGTGTAGGGGCCTGCAGGTGAGTGTGTTTACGTGCACAGAGGTACACTCAGGCCTGTGTAGGGGCCTGTACGTGAGTGTGTTTACGTGCACAGAGGTACACTCAGGCCTGTGTAGAGGCCTGTACGTGAGTGTGTTTACGTGCACAGAGGTACACTCAGGCCTGTGTAGGGTCCTGTAGGTGAATGTGTTTACCTGCACAGAGGTAGACTCAGGTCTGTGTAGGGGCCTATAGGTAAGTGTGTTTACCTGCACAGAGGTACACTCAGGGCTGTGTAGGGGCCTGTAGGTGACTGTGTTTACGTGCACAGAGGTACACTCAGGCCTGTGTAAGGGCCTGTAGGTGAATGTGTTTACCTGCACAGAGGTACACTCAGGCCTGTGTAGGGGCCTGTAGGTGAGTGTTTTTACCTGCACAGAGGTACACTTAGGCCTGTGTAGGGGCTTGTAAGTGAGTGTGTTTATCTGCACAGAGGTACACTCAGGCCTGTGTAGGGGCCTGTACGTAAGTGTGTTTACGTGCACAGAGGTACACTCAGGCCTGTGTAGGGGCCTGTAGGTGAGTATGTTTACCTGCTCAGAGGTACACATAGGGCTGTGTCGGGGCCTGTAGGTGAGTGTGTTTATCTGCACAGAGGTAGACTCAGGTCTGTGTAGGAGCCTGTAGGTGAGTGTGTTTACCTGCACAGAGGTACACTCAGGGCTGTGTAGGGGCCTGTAGATGAGTGTGTTTACCTGCACAGAGTTACACTCAGGCCTGTGTAGGGGCCTGTAAGTGAGTGTGTTTACGTGCACAGAGGTACACTCAGGCCTGTGTAGGGGCCTGTACGTGAGTGTGTTTATCTGCACAGAGGTACACTCAGGCCTGTGTAGGAGCCTGTAGGTGAGTGTGTTTATCTGCACAGAGGTACACTCAGGCCTGTGTAGGAGCCTGTAGGTGAGTGTGTTTACCTGCACAGAGGTACACTCAGGGCGTGTGTAAGGGCCTGTAGGCGAGTGTGTTTACCTGCACAGAGGTACACTCAGGGCTGTGTAGGGGCCTGTAGGCGAGTGTGTTTACGTGCACAGAGGTACACTCAGGCCTGTGTAGGGGCCCGTAGGTGACTGTGTTTACGTGCACAGAGGTACACTCAGGCCTGTGTAGAGGCCTGTAAGTGAGTGTGTTTATCTGCACAGAGGTACACTCAGGCCTGTGTAGGAGCCTGTAGGTGAGTGTGTTTACCTGCACAGAGGTACACTCAGGCCTGTGTAGGAGCCTGTAGGTGAGTGTGTTTACCTGCACAGAGGTACACTCAGGGCTGTGTAGGGGCCTGTAGGCGAGTGTGTTTACGTGCACAGAGGTACACTCAGGCCTGTGTAAGGGCCTGTAGGTGAATGTGTTTACCTGCACAGAGGTACAGTCAGGCCTGTGTAGGGGCCTGTAGATGAGTGTGTTTACCTGCACAGAGTTACACTCAGGCCTGTGTAGGGGCCTGTAAGTGAGTGTGTTTATCTGCACAGAGGTACACTCAGGCCTGTGTAGGGGCCTGTATGTGAGTGTGTTTACCTGCACAGAGGTACACTCAGGCCTGTAGTGGCCTGTAGGTGAATGTTTTTACCTGCGCAGAGGTACTCGCAGGCCTGTGTAGGGGCCTGCAGGTGATTGTGATTACCTGCACAGAGGTACACTCAGGCCTGTGTAGAGGCCTGTAGGTGAATGTTTTTACCTGCGCAGAGGTACTCGCAGGCCTGTGTAGGGGCCCGCAGGTGAGCGTGATTACCTGCACAGAGGTACTCGCAGGCCTGTGTAGGGGCCTGTAGGTGAATGTTTTTACCTGCACAGAGGTACTCGCAGGCCTGTGTAGGGGCCTGTAGGTGAATGTTTTTACCTGCGCAGAGGTACTCGCAGGCCTGTGTAGGGGCCTGTAGGTGAGTGTGTTTACGTGCACAGAGGTACACTCAGGTCTGTGTAGGGGCCTGTAGGTTAGTGTGTTTACGTGCACAGAGGTACACTCAGGTCTGTGTAGGGGCCTTTAGGTGAGTGTGTTTAGCTGACTCTTGTCTTTGCCTCTTTCTTCTTTTCACAGGTCACACAGCAGTGCGACTGGCTCCACTTTCACTGGTGACCATTGTCACAGTCCCCAGCCATCCCTGTGCCAGCTGGATAAATCTCCACCTTCCATTGGGTCCCCTGTAGGAATGAAGGTGCTGTTGCTTGGCTCTCAATTACACATCAGGAGAAAACATTCAGAACACCCATGTGCTCTTTTACTCTGATTCTGCTGCAGGGGATGGCTGTTTTCACATGCTGAGGACCACAATGTTTCTGCCTCACCAGCTCCAGACAGAGGAAACGTCAGGAACCCTGAGGTATAAGAGATGCTCGTTTTCTGCTCTTTTGAGGTGTAGGGTTCAAACGTTGCATCTTTGTTTGTGTGCTTTTTGTCAGGTGCGCTGTCTGAAGACATGGAGGGGAGAGACCGCCTTGCAGGTGGAGGGAGGCCGTGCCAGCGCAGACCGACGGCAGGTACGTATCCCTCCCCCACTGTCTTTGTAAGACATTGGGGGTGGCATGAAATTTTCCAGAGCTCTAACTTGGGGTCATGTGAGCAGTTTTTGTCACATGACCCAGGTTACTGCTCTTGAAAAATGTCATGCCGCCCCCAATTGGGAGTGGGGAAGGGACGGCCTTGCATCATCTCTAAAGGGACACAGCCAAAAAAAAAAAAAAAAAAACTACTACTCACCAGGTGCATAAGCATAACCCCCTGTTTCCACTTCTGGAACCCTCGGGGGGGGGCCCCGCACCATATCCCCCCTCCTTCACTCATACACGCACTCACACCTCGCTTGCGCTTGGGGGAGATATCCACACCTCCCCCATTCGTTGCTCAGGTCCAGCACGGATTTGAACCGACAACCTCCAGCTCCGTGAAGGGCGGTCTATCCCAGTGTGCCATGGAGTCCTTCGCATTTAAGAATTGTCTTTATCCCTTTTTCAATGATATGTCTGACAATAGCCACACAAAACATGGAGGATCACTATGCTAAAGGAAGCAAGTAAGCTGGCCTTGAACCCATAACCTTTGAATTGGAAGAGCTGGTCAATACCTCTCATCCAAGGCTTCTTAATGGCTGAAGTTGTCTCAACTTCTTCTATGCAGTGCAACAATGATGATAACTTGCTAAAAGAAACAGGTAAGCTGGTCTTGAACTTCCAACCTTTGAATTGGGAGAGCTGGTCGATACCTCTCATCCAAGGCTTCTTGGTGTGTGAAGTTGTCTCAACTTCTTCTGTGCAGTGCAACAATGATGATAACTATGCTAAAATAAGCAGGTGAGCTGGTCTTGAACTTACAACCTTTGAACTGGGAGAGCTGGTTAATATCTCTCACCCAAGGCTTCTTGGTGTGTGAAGTTGTCTCAACTTCTTCTATTCAGTGCAACAATGATGATAACTTGCTAAAAGAAACAGGTAAGCTGGTCTTGAACTTCCAACCTTTGAATTGGGAGAGCTGGTCAATACCTCTCATCCAAGGCTTCTTGGTGTGTGAAGTTGTCTCAACTTCTTCTGTGCAGTGCAACAATGATGATAACTATGCTAAAATAAGCAGGTGAGCTGGTCTTGAACTTACAACCTTTGAACTGGGGGAGCTGGTTAATACCTCTCACCCAAGGCTTCTTGGTATGTGAAGTTGTCTCAACTTCTTCTATTCAGTGCAACAATGATGATAACTTGCTAAAAGAAACAGGTGAGCTGGCCTTGAACTTACAACCTTTGAATTGGGAGAGGTGGTCAATACCTCTCATCCAAGGCTTCTTGGTGGCTGAAGTTGTCTCAACTTCTTCTATGCAGTGCAACAATGATGATGACTATGCTAAAAGAAACAGGTAAGCTGGTCTTGAACTTACAAGCTTTGAATTGGGAGAGCTGGTCAATACCTCTCATCCAGACTTCTGGGTGTGCGAAGTTGTCTCAACTTCTTCTGTGCATTTGATATGTCTTACCCAATGCACTGCTGATAAACATCCTATCAGTCATTTCACTGTTTGTGTAATTTCAAGTTATTCCAAACAAACAAGTTTCGGACAAGTTCCTTTCATTTGTTCTTATGCCATCCGGATATACCTCGTGGCCATCGCTACTTGTTTCGCGTGTAAAATGGCTTTTATTAGGTTTTGGATTTTATAATTTCGTTAAATACATTTTCACAAAGGTTTACCATACAAGGCAAACTCTTAATTTTTAGAGGTGCAAATGGAAGTAAAACAATCAATCACAGGACAACAAAGGAAAAAGGGAAAAACTCACCAAACTAGACCATGTCTTACACAATTACTTTCAAAAACACAAAAAGTGGAAAGGAAGGTCATGTGCCCGAGCTTTCGGTGGATTCAGCCCGGAGTGGGGGGGGGGGGGGGGGGGGTGATAAATTGTACAGAGAGCTGAAATTGCTACAATAAAATGACTGGTTATTGACTGTCTACATCCTTCTTTTTGATCCTCACAAGTTGTCTCATCCACGGTTGTTGCGACTAATGAACACATGTTTAGCTAAGACAGCGAAACTGCACAAATTCACGAGGAAATTAACTACGCCTTATAACAAATACTAAAATACAAGGCAAACATGGAAAATGGTTACTAAATTATTGCTTATCCGTTTCAGCAGACGTGCAAAGGATCGTGGGAAACTCGTTATGACTATTAATCTTTGCGTGTGTTGCCCGAAGCCGAAGGCTTGATTCGTGTGACTTTGGTGTTCAGTACCGATACGGCAGTCAGCACGTTCTGCTGGATTATACTCTGAAAGGATACTGATACACTGTCCACGGTGTATGCCTGAACAGGTGAAGAAACGAATGAGAAAGTCTTATTTCAAGAGTTAGCAGCGCAAGAACCGATGTTGGATTTTAAATGAAGTTGTGTAGCAACGTTTGTAAGATTTTAAAGTTTAGAGTTTCTAAGTTTTTAACGATTTCAAGAGTGATCGTGTTCTTATTGTTTTTTTCCCGCTGCTCTCGACCTCCTCTTTGGAGTGTCCCCGCATATCATCAAGTGGATTAAGAGGATCGCCCACACAACTCTCTGGTTTGAAACATCACGCTCCACCACTTCAACACCACAGACAGACGGATGATGTCTACATGATGTCTGCAAAATAAAAAAAAAAAAAAACCCATCATCTGTGGCAAATGAAAAGAGAGATTTTTTTCTTTCTCCCTATCAGTCTATCAATACATCTGTTTAATATGGGTAAATGTGTTCATGTTAGGGATGGGAATGTTGTTTTTGTCTTTGTTCAGTGTTCTTTGTATTTTTTATTTATGCTTTAGCAACACAAGAGTACCTTGTCATGCCGATAAAGCACATTTGAATTTGAGAGAGAGTAAGAGAGCGAGGGGGAGCAAGAGCAAGAGAGAGAGAGGGCGAGCAAGAGGGAGAGAGAGCGAGCGAGGGAGAGAGAGAGTCCAACTTTTTTTTCTTTACACCACCTGGGAAAAGCTGTGTAGAAATCAGTCATTTTCTTGCTTCAAAGATAAAAATGTAGACTGGGATCAATCCTCAAGTGTTGCCCGAAGCTGAAGGCTTGATTCGTGTAACTTTGGTCTTTTGTGCCGATACGGTAGTCAGCACGTTCTGCTGGATTATACTCTGAAAGGATACTGATACACTGTCCACGGTGTATGCCTGAACAGGTGAAGAAACGAATGAGAAAGCCTTTTTTCAAGAGTAAGCAGAGCAAGGTCCGATATTGTATTTTAAATAAAGTTGTGTCGCTACGTTTTAATCGGGTCAGATATATCTATGTGATTTTAAGAGTGATCGTGCAACATCCCGTGTGTCACCCCCCCATTCCAGAACTCCTCCCTCAGGTGATTAAAAAAAAAAAACATCATCTGAGGCAAATGAAAACTAACAATTTTACTTCACTTCTGGGTTCCCAGTCTTTGACTTCAGGGCAACTAATCCAACACTCTCCCGAGAGGGAGGGAGGGAGAGAGAGAGAGAGCGCGAGAGAGAGAGAGACAGATTTTTTTATTTATTTATTTTTTCTTTCTTCCTATCAATCTATCAATACATCTGTTTAAAATCGGTAAATGTGTTTATGTTAGGGATGGGAATGTTGTTTTTGTCTTTGTTCAGTGTTCTTTGTATCTTTTATTTATGCTTTAGCTACACAAGAGTACCTTGTCATGCCGATAAAGCACATTTGAATTTGAATTTGAGAGAGAAGGAGAGCAAGGGAGAGGGAGAGAATATGCATATATGTATGTCTGTGTATGTGTAGATATAGGTATATGTGTGTGTATGTATGTGTAGGTATATGAATTCATGTAATGTATGTGTGTGTATGTATGTGTAGGTATATGAATACTTATAATGTATGTGTGTATATGTATATTTATTTATTTTTCCTTGTCTTTGTTATGTTTAGTTAACTTAAGCATTGTAAATGACACTTTGGATTGTTGTTGATATGTTGTTTATGTGATTTTGTATGTTGCTTTGGCAATGTGACTTTAGTTGTCCTGCCAATAAAGCAAATTGAAATTGAGAGATCGAGAGAGAGAGAGGGCAAGTGAGAGGGAGAGTGGGAGAGAGAGGGCAAGCGAGAGAGAGAGAGAGGGTGAGCAAGAGGGAGAGAGAGGGCGAGCAAGAGGGAGAGAGGGCGAGCAAGAGGGAGAGATGGCGAGCAAGAGGGAGAGAGAGCGAGCGAGGGAGAGAGAGAGTAAGAGAGAGAGGGCGAGCAAGAGAGAGGGCAAGCGAGGGAGAGAGAGCAAGAGAGAGAGAGACCAACTTTTTTTTTCTTTACACCACCTGGGAAAAGCTGTGTAGAAATCAGTCATTTTCTTGCTTCAGAGATAAAAATGTAGACTGGGATCAGTCCTCAAGAACTGAACTCACAACTTGATCGATGTAAGGCAATCGTGTTACATTCCTGATGCTTCCCCATCAATGAAATGTTTTCCTTTAATAAATAAATAAATAAATAAACAAAAAAACGTCCTTACTTCTCTGCCGTATCTCCTTGACAGTACTGTGAGGTTGTTTTTAATGAACAAAAGAATGAATCATGACAAGAACAGCACATTCAGCTACACTGTTTGTCATTCATGGTAATTAAATAATGGCCTCTTACATGACATGACTGGAAGGGTTTTTACACTAAAACATTCAAATCTGTGTTTTGTTTCTCTCTACTGCACATAAAACACGATTGCAATATGACAGCCAAGTGTCTGGCATAGCTATAATCTGCTACTACAGTCTCTGGATCCATAAACAGTAACTTGCAATAACAGTACTCCTATATCACAAAAACCACCTAACTAAGTTTAAGATGCCATAAAAAACCATTCCATCCAACTACGTTTGCTATTCATGGGTACTAAGAGACAGCTTCTTCAAAAAGACATATATTTGAATAGTGTATGCAGAAACATTTAAAGTTACAGTCATCTCTAATTATTATTGTGAGCATCCTGCTAATTGGACTAATTAGACTAAACTGGCTCATTGGCAAGTTTGCAGTTTGAGACCAGGCGGAATTATGGGACAGAATAATTGTGTACAAATTGGGGATGTGTCTCCCTCTGCTGGCCATAAATTGTTCCTACAACAGAACAGTCAAGAAACTGAGGGCTCACTTGGCGATCGCTAATAGTCATAAACGCATGTTTTAAATGTGCAAATATGAACCTCTTCGTGTTACTGTGCTTTTGCTGTAATTAAAAATGAATATAACAGAGTCATTAAAATAAGCGCTGTTGAAAGTGCAGGTGAACAATTATAATTACAAATTACTTGGAGGTATTATGACTTCTTCTGCTGGCTGCTGTCTATACTGCAGGTCTTGCTTCTCCCTCTGTTGGTGCCCTTGTGTACTGTAGGTTTTCCGTCTCCCTTTGCTAGCTGGTATTTATACTACGGGTCTTGAGTCTCCCTCTGCTGGCTACTGTGTGTATTTCAGGTGTTGTTGCCCTCTGCTGGTTCATGTTTATATTGCAGGTGATATGTCTTCCTCTGCTGGCTGCTTTTGATATTGCAGGTCTTGAGTCTCCCTCTGCTGGTAATTGTGTGTACAGCAGGTGTTATGCCTCGCCCTCTGCTGGCACCCTTGTGTACTGCAGGTGTTGTGCCTCCCTCTGCTGGCTACTGTGTGTAATTCAGGTGTTGTCGCCCTCTGCTGGTTCATGTTTATGTTGAGCTCCCCCCGCTTCCTCGTTCCTCATTGAGAGGAAGTTGATCAGGCCTGCTGCTCAGGTTGAAATCAACACCTTCATCTGTGTGAAGGGTGGACCAGTCTGCAGTGCCATCACACTCACCCACCTTTCTTCTTGGGGGTTTGACATGTACTTTACAGATGAAGTAATGTAAAAAAGAAGAAATGAATTTTTGAACCCTTTAACCTCAGGTTGAGGCACTTATTTTTTTAGCCCACTACTCCATAGTACACAAATGTAAAACAGAAGCACCAAGACATCCAAAACCACTCATGATCGCAACACCTGGACCTCATTGAAGTATTTAATTTGTGACTGGGCTCAATGGAGCCAGCTGCTGAGTCTATATAAGGTCTCATTCGGGGAATACCAGGTTTGAGCGTACCCCAGTCTGCGGTGTTGGGAAGGTATGTCTGGAAAGCTGAAGAGAATCACTATTGAAATGCCATCCATTGCCCACTTTATTCTCACATGCTCTAAAATTTAACTTGTTGACTGCAACCCTTCAGTTTTAATATGATGTTGGGAGTGAAGTTAAGGGAAAGGAAAAATTCTTCAGGTAGCAAAATTGTGGTATCTTGCTTCATTTTTCTATGTGAAACTTGACATTGGTCCCTTGTGTCTGAATGCATTGCATGCTCATAAACTGACTGCTTCCTCATGGGGTTACACTCAACATGAGTGGTTTAATAACCTGGCCCTACCTTGTTTTCAGGCTGCCATGCTGCGACTTTCATGGAACATGAGTGAACCAGACAAGCTGTGGCATGTGCTTCCTAAATGATCATTCATCTTCTGAGATGCTGTTTAATTTTTGGTTTCATTGCTTTTTGTTCCCTTCGGCTTGACACAAAGGAGCCATCGGGATACCAAACCAGAACTTGCCGCTGCTCCAAGATGGCCACACTGGATCTGTAACCATGGTACTGAGTACAGAGGAGGAGCACATTCTTCACTGGATTCACACATCTCACCATAGCACACCATGTGCCACTTGCCTCCTTCCCTACATTGGCACAAATGAGGTAACAAGACTCAGCTGCCAGGCAACTTTCCTGGCTGCTGCATCTGAAAATGTTTGATTTTCCTGTGATAACATTTGAATTCCTATTTCAAATCCCATTTCATGTTAACCTTATAAAATGAGATGTGCTTAACAAGGATGTTTGGTCCTCTAAAGGTTTATTTGGCACATTCAACAAATGTCCAATATGGGTGGCCACATCTCCAACATGGTGTACATGTCCCCTTTTCAGACGATGGTCAAAGTATATTAAAGGTTTAACACTGTGTACCTTCATACCTTAATGTACCTGCAATGTAAAGTACAAAGGCAAAAGCTCAAGTATATAAAAGCATCACTTTCTGCAAGAGGCAAAACCTTATTTTCATTCAAATTGCAATTACACCCCCCCCCCCCATTTGTCTTAATGGAATGTATCCAACTGACAAGCAATCAAACATAGTTATCTCACCTGTGTAAACTCTATTTCAGCCTACCAACCCTTATTACTATCCAGTTTTGAGGACTGTGTTCCTTCCCTTTGATTGCTGCTGTGAATTTTTTTTCTTCTATTTGCATCTGAGGTAGAGGTCCAGTGACTTCAAAAAAGTAGAATGATTACGGGCAACTAGTTACTCATGCCATCAAATGTCTTTCCTTCTGAGACGCTGGACAGAGGGTACAGCAAAGGGATGGAAGTCCTGTTTGAGAGTCCCTTCAATCTGAGTTTTGCAATAGATCTGTGAAGGTTGCCAAACAAGTTTCAGAATTTGTTGTACTTTCATATTTAATGTAAATGATTGCTGAACTGAATTGTTTCTTTCCCAAGTGGGATATTTTGAAACCACACATTTCACTGGAATGAAGACCTCACTGACCAAGACCACCAACTCTACCTCATGCCAGCAGACAATTTCTTTCTCCATGGTTGTTTGAACATGTTTTGTGCTTTATGCTAATGCAGTCTGCACCAGCTTTATACTCACTGCTTATGACATGTTACATTCCCTGTATGTTTTCAGTTACCCACCAAGGAGCTATTGGCCATAGTGATCACCAAGGCAATGTCTGTTGGGTCATCCTCTTGGTTTGACATGAAGCCAAAAGGTTTAGGGTTGGTCTCTTTAAAGTGCTTTTACCAGATAGATGCTACACTTCCACCAGCACCTTTCCAGACAAATCAATGGGGAATTATGGTACTCCTGGCAAGATAACCAAGTTGGTCATGCTGGTGATGCTTAGTCAATACTGCAGAGGCTGTAAATACCAACAGCTTATAAAACAAAGTGGAAATGTATGTTAAACAGCAGGTCATGTTGTGTGCAGGGTCAGTGCCATTGTGGTGTGCTTGTGTTGCAGCATAATATTGAATAAATACAGAAGTCAGGATTGTTTTTTTGGGAACAGTCATCTCCTGAGTGACTGTTAGAATGCGCTATTACAGACCTTTCTGTCACAATTAAGATATCCTTATGCACTCCTTCAATGGACAGTAATACCCTTACTCTCTGCACTACAGCACTCACCAAGAGCAAAGATCCATGGTCTGGTTATCATGTAAGCGTTAGGGAGAGGTTTAGAGACAGCATGGAGAAGTCAGGGCAGAAAGAGGGTAGAAGTGAAGCTCAGCCGAACAGGGCAGTGAGATAAGAGCAATGTTTACTTTCTCGTCTGCAAGATATCTGATACTCCTGCATAATTTGAGATTTCTAATAAGCCTCCTTATAACCTTGAGATTCAGTTTCATTTTAAGGACATCCATTTTTAGCCTTACATGACATTTCAAGATGTTTGAAAATGTTTTTTCCTCAGAATATATGTCCTCATCCCCCCCTGCAACCTCGCAGGTAAAAGAGAGCAGTTAATGAGGTAATTATCAAATAATGAAACAAGAGGGCAGAACAATCAAATGAGGAAAGGGTAAACAAGCACACGGCACAGAGATGGGGAAAACACAAAAGTAAAATAAAATTCAGAAAAATAATGTGCATTTATGAATTTGGATAGATGGGAAAAGTATATTTCACCGAAAAGCAAAAGACAAGGCTATCGTCTTACCTAAAAAATTGAATGCTGCAAAAATGTTTACTTCTCTTAAAATGATAAAAAGTCATGTGCTTTCACTCATTACAATAGAAATTCTTATCAGAAAAGTTCCCAGATGAAGTAAATGGGAAGTGTACTGCATCAAAAATCAAGAAGGCATGAACATAGTCTATGTACAAAAGGTGAAAAAATGGGATGCCGCCTAAATTAGCTCCTAATTGTTTAGTTAATCTTTGCTAAGTGCAGCAGCAAAACACACATGCGCGGAAATATAAACATGCACTCACTCCTACACTACTCCCTCCCACACATACACACACGCACAGCTCTTACAGCAACATGTCCTGTGTGCAGCAGTCGTATGGTGAGGATGACAACGACGGTGAAGGACAGAATGAAGATGACAGTACTGCAGAGCAGGTCTGTGGTCTGCAGGAACAGGTGGTACCACTCAAAGTGCAGCGGGTCCAGACACAAGCCCCGAAACCTCAGGTAGGGGAAGGGGAACACCACCGCGTTGCCCAGGTACTCCGTCCCAACGGCACCAGAGAACGAGTAGTAACAGTAAGGTCCAGTCATGGTGGATGCCACGGCAACCGTGAAGTGCACTGGACACGTCAGGGTGCAGAGGATGGAAAAGGTGAAGCTCAGCTCCCACTGGGCCGCACAAAACAGAAAATGACAAGAAAACTGCAGTTCGCAACCTGTTAATTGCAACATCAATTATTAAACATTAATTTCTGGTATGCTTCTTAATTGCCCACCCAGAGTCATAATTGCAGTATGACAGCACTTAAGAAGCACTGAACAAATGTGGATACTTTATAAAATTATGAATAGCATCAGGGAGATATACAGACAGCTTTATCAGTGTTTACCGTGGATCTTTCACTTTTGGCCCTGTTCGCCACGACCGCACATGCTCCAGCAACGATTGCCTGGAAAACAGACCGTTTCAAAGTATTCGCAATTGAATGCAACACAAAAATAATTAAACTACTTGTCCAGCAAATGCACTTTTCAATTGAGGCTGTCAGGTGTTGGGTTGAATTATATTGAAGAGGTGAACCCGTTTATGTTACCAGTTACAAGTGCAAGGAAAGCTTGATGTTTTACAGGGTTTTTTCAGATGGTTTGCAGAAGATGTTATAAAACACCTCATACTCTTGTAAACCTGACTTACTGAGCTTGGCTGGAGCTGAATCCAGCACTTTGTACCATGAACTGACCATGTAAATTCATTAAATACCCACCAGCAGCCCTGTCCAAATTGGTGCAGCGATCTTGGTGCTCCATACGATATACCAAGGCTTGTAGCTGGCCATTGGGAAGAAAGCGAAAATTCCAGAAATCACACTGACCACACCAAAGGCCAGCTGGCTCACCCCGATGCAGCTGAATAAGTCCACCATTGTGGTCAAATTCCTCGCCAGCAAGCAAAATACAGGATTTGTGTGTGTGTCCCCGGGTTCCGCAAGCCTCCGGCTTCCTCAGCAACAGTTGTTAACACACACACGGCGGTTACTGTGTACACAAGAACTTCATGATAAGATCTATGGACAGCGTCTTTGGTGTTTGCTGGCACGTAGGTGGCGAAGGCCGGAAAACCAAAGATGCTTTTATCCCACTCTTGAGTACCATAAATTCATCATTAACACTGACACTGGCCTGGGTCAAGCACAGAAAATCCACTTTTGCTAAACAAGACGTCAGGCCGTTCCGTCAGCATATTTTTTTAAATGGAAGGGTGGAACATGTGAAGGCAGGGTAGCCTAGGATGACTGGAGGACCTCTTGGAAAGTATTGCCCATCGAAAGTGTGGTTGAATTATTGTTTCAGGTAAAGTTAAGCCCGGTCAACATTTATTTACTGATTTATTCACTTATCTTCTCTGCGCTCAAAACGCGTGGGATAAATGAAACGCTATCAGTCCAAGTGACAATGTCCAGCTTTAAAAGGTCTTTATTTTAGAATTTCAAGAAGAAAAAAAAAAAGCCATGCAAAACACAAGCACAGTCTAGTTAGGACACGTCCCGATGGAAGGGGACGCTCATCTCATGATCGTCTGTGAAGAAAGAGACATATGCAGAGAGAGAAAATACACTTGGGAGAAATCAAATAAAAGGGATACATGACTGAGACAGAAATATGCCTGGATTCAGCAGAGCTGCAGCTGCCTTTACTGTCAATGATCTGATTTGCATAGAACTAGAATATTAGTGGCACAAATCACATATTCAGAATGTTAGTCTCAAGTTTTGATTTAGGCTTTTTTTTCGTAAAATATATCACCTCGATAAGTTATCGTTACAGCAGTTTTATTGCTTCGAAAAAATTACCTCACCTAACAAGAAGTGCTGCTTTACCATCAAACGCCCTCCTAAAACGTCCAGTTGATTGTCTTCGTACAGTGAATTCAGACAGAACTCCTCGTAAAAAAATCCACCCCTTTAAGCTTGATGCACATAACATAACACTGGCAGTAATAGAACAATTATAATTTAAAACCCCAGAGCCACTCAGCGGCAGGGAAGTTCACTTGGGAATACAACACAAAGATTTACAGTGGCTATTAGAAAAGGTTGCTATAGGAACATTAAAAACAGTTGTACTAGCTGGAGCTACCTGTTGCACATTGGCCTGTTACAATGCATTGCAACTATGCATGTCCTTGCAATAAAATAAAAAAAAAAAAAAAACAAAAAAAAAAACAAAAAAAAAAAAAACAAAACATTTTTACAGTAATAAATGTGAATAGACTGGACAGGTGACTGGGACCTGAAGTTAGAGTGAAAGTTGTTTACGAGAGAAAAATGAGGTGTGAGAAAAACCAAGGGGCCACTTGTTCATGGGCCAACACAGGGGAGCAAATAAAAACAAAAACAAGACAAGGAATTGTGAGACGTAACAGAGTTGACCTAGAGAGAGGGAGTTACCCTTGGTTGACAGACCAACCTCCGACCTTCGCCCTCCCTCTCTGTATCACAGTGCGTGAACGCGCATCAGGGAATTAAGGCAGTGATTAAAGTACAGACACGCTTGACTATGGCCTGTATATGAGGGTACTTTTACGTGTGTGTTTGCGTGTGCATGTGTTTGACGGAGGGAAAGGTGTCACGTTGTGGACAGGAGACAGAGAACAGGTACCGTGATTTACGTCGATAGTTAGAGCGCCGTCCATCAGTAATGCACACCGCTGCGGACTGAGCACAGTGCAATCATGACAGTATCACACCGGGCCAAATTGTCAGTAAATCAAAGTAGAGAGTATTGTCAAGAAGGAAATAAATAGTACCGTTTCAAGACTGATATATTTACCTCTTATTTACACTTGAGCTTTCATGATGTACGTCATACAACAAACACTTTACTTGGCTTCATTTTAAAACTACAGTTTGACTACGCATAGTTAAAAACACCAACGTTGTGTTGCGAATCGTTTCTCTCTCAAAACCCGGTTATTGTAGGCTACCTGTTTAACAATAATTACAGTCTCTTCATTTTTGTCACCTATGACTAAAGTAGTATCACAAATCTTTTTTTTTTTCTGAAAATAAGTTATCTTCAAGGATTTCACACTTCAGGCCACAGACATTCTGTGACATCATAAGACCATAAAAGATAACACTGATTTCAAATCAGGAAATTATTGCATATTGGGTGGGGTTTTCACAGCCAAGAAACAATTGCAATAAGCTATATTACTCTGGTTTTCTCATATGTAGCCAAAGATAGTATGATAGCTCTGATAAAAAAATAAACTCATTGAAACAAACAGTGAAATGGTGTGTAGACAAACAAGTCAACTTGTTTCCTGTAAAAAAAAAAACAAAAATAAGTTTTACTACATCGTAACTTCATGAGTTATGTGTAAATAGATAAGCAGTTAATTAAACCGCAGGTTTCAAGCTGTACCTTGAAAAGCTTCGCTGTGATACTATGTATGACCACTGGGTGGCGGAAAAGAGTTTCTTACGTGTGACATCGAATTGAATCTATTTCGATGCAGTGAAAACATTCAAGTGTTCACGTTTCAAACCTCGTGTTCCATGCGAAGATAATCATAACAACAAACAAAACAAAACACGTTACAGCAGATCATACCATAATGACCCACGAAAGGGACTGAAATTAAAGACCATCAATGACCACTATGTTGTGGGGTTGAAATTCCATGAAACACTGTTGCTTTAAAACAACAATAAAACAAATTGTTCAGAATCACAGCTGAGAGGATCACATATTTCTCAGGCATTATGTGGCTCTCTCACACCAGAAGATCCACAACCGTTAAAAAGGTAATAATTTAACCCTCGCTTACAAAAAAAAGTGGAAGAAATCTGCCGGCAGTTTGTGATGAATGGAAAAAAAGAAAAAACCTACAAAGAAAAATAACAAAATGATCTGAAACTTACAGAATGGATGCCCTGACTATAGCTACATGTTAAGACGTGTTACACAACACAAAAAAGCCTTTTGGTTTAGAAGCCGTTCTATTGCACACACAAAATGTCTTTTAAAAGTATATAAAAAAGCGTAATTCCCTTCCAAAGGATAACTGAAAAGTAGCTTAAAAGTAGATTTTTTTTTTTCAAAATTCCCTTCTTGTGGCCTTCAGGACCATAGGCAGCTGCATGTGGGCGGATTTCTGGGCAGTTCACGCCGACAAGTCAGATATGACAAGTTTGTCCATCTTATTTCCGATCTCCGAGGGAACTGTGAGCTCGTCGGATTCATAGTCATCCTCGAATGACCTACAGACACAAACGGGAGAGACACAAGCAAAGGATATGAGTCAGAGCTCTCTTGAACTATCATACCTTCAAGGCCTTTCGAACTAAATGGGAAAGGACAGCTTCAAGTTCTTGAAGTTCATACACATTCTGCATATCCTGACCTGGGGCAGAGAATATGAGGACAGTTATGTTTTTATCTAATGTAGCCGATAGTAGCTCTTATAAAGAGGTCACAATAATATTATGGTTCCAATACTTCTTGTGGAAAATGAAAATCATGCATTATATTCCACGCACATTTACAATACACTACATTACATTTATGTAAGGTATTAGACAACCTTCACTGTATACTTTCTGAGGAACAACATGCAACCACAGTAATCAGCCCCTATGTGAGGTCAATCAAAGGTCTTGTCGCAATTTGGCGCCCCCTGGTGGATGCAGCCCTCCTCCTCACCCCTCTTGCAGCTGCTCGTTGGCCGTCTCTTCTGCGACCAGGATTTCGTACTCCTCCGATGCGTATTTGTCCCAGTCCGAGGGCTCCGCACACTCGCTGTCTAAATCCTGGAAGACAGGGGATCCCAAACCCGTTACCACGAAGCACACCTAAAATTTGCCCCGCTGTTTAATGATATTCTTGATAGGGGAAAATGACTTCCCTCTGCTAAAAATAAACCTTAGACTCCACTTTAAGTTATAAGAGTAGGAAGAAATCGCACCTTTTGCACTGCAAAAGGATCCCTTTGCTCGTGGTCCAGGTACTTCTCCAGGTTAAAGAAGGTATCATAGAATATATGCGCCATCCTGCACTGTTTCAGGTCATGGAGGGTTATTTTCCCTGTGAGGAGAACCATGGTCATGTCATACGAAATCAGGACCGGAACACAGTCACATCATTTGGAATTATGCCCAGAACATGGCCATGCCATACGGAACCGTGCTAATTTATGCAGGACTGCAGTCTAAGTCCAAAGTTCTTATGAAAATAAATGAGTTGGCCACCGTGTTGGAAAGTCTGTGGACTCAGTCTTCATGACCCTGGAGTCAAACTGTCGCTCTATGCAGATGACCTCATTCTAGTGTCACCCACAAAAGAGGGGCTGCCACTGAAGTACTGCCAGACCTGGGCCCTGACATTGAACATGAATAAGTCATGACATTTCAGAGGACGGCAGGACAGCAGACTAATGTGTTCCACTTTACTTTAAGCAACAGCATCCCACTGCTTCCAGGGTCTGAAAATCAGAGTGCCAGGGAGGGTTCACATGGAAGAAACTGCACTGAAGGGGAATTTAATTTATCCCATTCAAATGTGCCCTTTATGGCAGTGAGGTGTGGGGCACACACTCCAGCCAGGATTACACCAAATGGGAAAAATAACCTACAGAATGAGTCTTTTATCAAGTAATGATTAAAACACAGAAATGCTCGGTGGGAAGACGCAGAGAGGGACAGAGATGGAGGGGGCTGTGCTTGGGCTCGGAGGCGGTGCTCACCCTGGCACTTGGGCTTGACCAGGTCCAGCATCTGACACAGCAGGTCGTGGAAGGGCAGCGGCTCGATCCCCATGCCCTCCATCCGCTCACACTGCTCCTCGTAGAAATACTCCAGCTCATACATGGACAGCACCCCGTCACCATCCAGGTCCATGCAGCGGAACCAGTACTCCACACTGACCACACAGAGACACAGAGAGAGCATGTATTACTCCACACTGACCACACAGACACACAGAGAGAGCATGTATTACTCCACACTGACCACACAGACACACAGAGAGAGCATGTATTACTCCACACTGACCACACAGAGACACAGAGACAAAGAATATGATAGAGTACTCCACACTGGCCACTGAGAGAGAGAGGGAGAAAGAGAGGGAGAGGAAAAGACAGACAGACAGACTGTAGGTACAGTCATATTTGCAGTAGTGTGGGACTGTGTTAGAAAGTAGATGTAGATTGTACTAGTGTGTGAGTATATGCAAGTGTTAAATGGAGTTGGTGGCAGTGTGCGAGTACATGTACGTGAGAGTTTAATGTAAATGACGGCGACTTGTGGGTACATGTGCAGATTGTAGCAGTGTGTACGTGTGTGTGTGTGTGTGTGTGTGTGTATGAGAGAGAGAGAGAATGGAACCTTGTGTGATTCTTCTTGTCCTCTTCGGAAATGAGGAACCAGACAAACTCCGCGTAGCTCATCCTGCCCTCCTTCTGTACTGAGTTTCCTCTGGGGGGCAGAGAGGGAGAGGGTGAGCAACCCCCCCCAAACCGGTACAGCAAATGTAACTGTGTACCCCTACACAAATGACAAACTTCACATTACAGAATATATAATATCTACATCCGTATTATATTGTAATGATTATATAAACTGAGTGTGAATGCATGTTAACGCCTTATTCTGAAAAGGCAGATACAGTATGCGTACCGCTGCATCCAGCGAAGCGATACTGACCGACATACTTTCTGTTTGTGGTGTATCAGACTCAAAACCATATTCTCTAGGGTACAGAAGTTTTTTTTGTGATGCCTTAGCTTACCTCGTGACCGCTCCAGAAAACAGGCGCTCTATTATCCTGTTGGATGAGGCTAGAAAAGAGGAAAAAGACAACATTAATACCACACCTTGATGGCTTTGTTTAGAATGTACTACACACACACACACACACACACACACACACACACACACACACACACACAAACACACACCCCTTTTTTTCCATCCTGGATTGAAAAATAACATCAGCCTTATTGAAAACCCTCTGTCACAGACGTGAGCTGGACATGTAAACTCCTCCAATTACCATGGCAACAAGCCTTAAATATTCTACACACCACAGATATGGCATCAATAACCTACTTCCGAGGTCACAGGAGTAAGATAGAAGTCCATATATGCGTTCAGTTCATGGACCTGCAGGCATCTGGCTAGCCATAAGGGATCACCAGGGACTGATGGTTTAAACCATCTTCATTCACGATTTGCCTTGGTTTGGCTGAACCAATTGTTGCCTTGCCTGTGTGGAACTCTGGCCACGGCCAATAACAGCAGGGCTAGGACTTGAACTCCCAGCTGGGGCACACACAGCTACACTATCAAGTGTTTTTTTCCTGCAGTAATCATTTTTTTATTGCATGTTTATTTGCTCGAGAGATATACTTTATCTGCTCAATTTCCGCCAGTTTATAAAACGGCCTCCGGCAGCACTACATTGACCCAAATTACAGCACTGCACTGCCGTTTGCATTTCTCATGTTGCACTGAAAAAAATACTCAGCACAAGTATTTTTGGAAACATTAAACTTGGGAAAGGAACAGGGATCTGGGAAACCAAGACTGATATTTTGACAGTTTCAGAAACTATACCATTTCATGGTACAGAATTGTGTGCAAACTTCAGGTGGCAAGAAGTGTGCAGGGTAACAGAACAGTGTACCATGGTCATTATATCTGGCCAGGTCCTTGGGGTCGATGAAGAGGTCGTGGTCAGTGTCCAGCTCCCAGAACTTGCAGTAAATGACATAGAAGTGCTCGTAGGAGAAGTAATCTGTGATCTGGTTTATATCGTCCTCCTCCTCCAGCAGAGCGAGGGTCTGGGAGATAAAGAGACACAAACAACCACGATGTAAATGCACAACTTTACTCGTCAACTTGGGTAAGGAAACAGATAACAGGTGTAGAGATGCACAAGTTTACTCCTCAGCACGAGATGTATATTCTGGTCCCTCCCCACCTCTGTCTGAATGTTGAATTCCTACCTGTGGATTTGACGCTAATGCAGTGCTAACTGAATAACGCCCTTTTTGTGAGGTATCTATCTATCTATCTATCTATCTATCTATCTATCTATCTATCTATCTATCATATGAAAAGAACAAAATAAGGTAAATATATGGGGGGGGGGAGTTACCCACTACTGAAAGAAAAATTGTGGAAAAGCAAAATAGCGGAACGGAAAACAGTGGAAAAATAGTTGCATTAGTTTGAGAATATAATGAGGTAAATGAAAAATATAAATTTAGAGATTAGGGTTAGATGGGGTGAGATTCAATTTAAACAGTTTTCAGTGAGCAGTGGAAGGTGGGGAGAGATTCAGTCATCAATACAGACAAAGCCATGTCAGACGAGTGAATAACTTCAATTTACAATGAACTCGAGCGGACCCAATAGCTCTCCAGAACAGGGGTGCGGTTCCCTGACTTAAGCTCATGTTCCTGTGAACTGTGAATATACAGCAACTATAAAACATGTTTTTATCAAACCTTTATTAACTAAGGATATTTGCAATGAATCAGCCAATGAGGACACACAAAACTGGAATGTAGGAGGGGATAGAGGAGGTGTAAATATGGACAGATGAATGGAAGGAGGGAGAGAGGGATGAGGTGATAGAACGATGTCTTCTGGAGAGAAGGGAAACGGATATGATTATGCTGAGCTGGTGTGATGGCAGCGGGCACGGGACGCGGGTAATCTCACCTGGAGGAAGTTGCTCCTCCGAAGCTCGGTCATTGTAATCCTCCCGGTCCAGGAGCGGTTGACCGTGTAGAATATCCTCTGGATCACCTGGAGTCAGAACGGGAAGAGTTATGGGCTGTTCCTAAAGAGCCGGATGCCATGGAAATGTTTCCCTCCGTACCTAGCACCCCCCTCCCCCCAGCTAAGAGTGTGCCAGGTGAATACTCTGGCACTGATGAAGTGCTGTCACACCATACAGGAAGAGTATGGGAAGTGTGGGGGGGGGGGGGCTCTCCGGGGGTACGGACACACTACTCTTTCTGGCACATCCACAATCTCAGCTGTCAAACAAGCCTTCAGCTGTCTAACAATAGGTCTGTGACATTTTCATAACTTAAAAAAAAAATGCATGACGTATACTACCGTATGTCGGGGCTGCTGTGACAGAAATTCAATGCAAAATGCAACATTAGCCTAGAAAGGCGCTCCCTGTCAGCAGCAAACAAGCATACAAATAATCAAACTGTTGAATAAGTGAGGAGCGGCACAGCATGGCTGCCTTCTGATGGGCTTTCATGGTCATTATGTTTCGTAAGTGCATTTATTGACCTCCATAGTGCAGGGTTATGTCTCTCTGCCACTCATGGAGGTATTTTGAGTGAGCAATGTAAACCACAGCTGAAATGAAGTAAGACGAGGCCGACTGCAGCGACAATAGCACCCTAGGGCCGCATGCCGATGCTGGCTGAATAAAGCGGAGCTTTCTGGTAGCCCGTGAGTCCAGTAAGGGAGGTGTGAAGGCTACGGCCTACAGGAAGTGACTAAATAAGGGCGGCAGCACGGTGGGTACCAGGAGCTGTCCCGGCCTGCCACCGGGGACATTGTTTCCGTGACGTCGGCAGCACGAGTCAACGGCCTCCCGCGGGCCACCAGGCACGCTCAGTTCTCTGGTAATGTGCAATGCAAGGCTCTCCAGTGACCTCACCCACTTCAACAACCTGCTGCTTTTAGTTTCAGTCTATTCTATTTGGTCTTGTCACAAAACATTTTCATGTTAATTTTACAGATTTTACAGTAAAATTTTACAATGTTAATTGATGCAATACCTTTTGCTGACTGAAAATGCTTTGCTGATTATTCTGTGTTAAACTCACTCGCCGTTGACCTCAGCGTCTTACCGTGGTAATGTACCGGGAATGGAATTCAGGGGCGTCTTTTAAGAACGTCAGGCCTGGGTGGGTGTCCACGATGTCCTGAAACGACAGGACATGCCTGTTAGGTAACAAAATCTGGCAAGGTCAAACAAATACGACAGTATGTATCCGAGCGTCGGGGTATTCGGAGGTTGACAATCATATAAACCACCATCCATCATGATAGGAATGAATCATTTATTTTTTTCTGTATTTGTACTCAGTGTGCAGATCTCCTATTCCTATTCTGTTTATTTCACTCTTTTCCAGGAATTCAACACAATCTCCTTTTAAGGAGGAATACTAGATGAATTAACTCAATAGAGCAAGCAATACCTCGGTACATTTACACAGTAAATTGACCCTGATAATTTCATGTGCTCAGCAGCCTTGTCAGCCATTAACACCTTAAAGGGCACCTTCAGCTAGTGGTGGGGTAGTGAGGTTTCACTGAACCAAACATGGGAGGAGCTACCACATAGCATTTTTGCCTCAATGATTTGGACCAATTACCCCATTGGCTGTAAAGAGAAAAACATTTTTGATCGCTTCAAACAAGGCAGCGATTGACAGGTGAGTGTAACTCCAGGGTTCATTAAGTGTTATTTCAACCATTACTACCTTGAAAAATATTAAAAACCTTACACATAGTTTAACACACACACACACACACACACACACACACACGTACACATATATATATATATATATATATATACATGACAAAAAATGTGAAAAAATGCTTCAGCATGTCGTACTTACCTGCAACAACGGGATGAAGTCCTCCTGCTCCAGGTAGTTGCAGCCCGGCTTGGCTAACAAGTAAACAAACTTGGCTGCATCATCATAGCAGCTGTGTAACAACCTGCAACAGGAAGTAGGGTGGAAAACATCCATCAGGCCATTTAAGACTGTAGCTGATTTTGTGGGCATTCGCCCCACCCCCTACTCATAGGTTTGAGGTACAGAGCGACGGATCCTTACTTCCTCCACATTGCGATGAATGAGTGAACGGAGACAAATCCCGTCCTCTCTCCCCCGGCGCTGTTGAACATTGGGGCCTTCCAGTACAGTGGGCAACCGCATGCCTGTGAGAGGAGAGCCAGAGGAGTCACCCCACCAAGCCTCCATTCCTCCCCCAGTTTCCACAGCAACCAAGAGGAGTCACACATCCCATCATCTCCCCTCCTTTACCTAAGTAGTTGTCTGCTGGTAGGAGTGTTTTGCTATATCAAAGAATAATATGGTGGCAACAACAATAAGGATTTGCTATGTTGAACCTTCAACTATAAAGACAAGTCAAAGGCAAGGGTTAAGAGTAAGAGTAGTGCTGACTATCTGGTTGCTTTAAGAAGTCTGTGGCCCAGCCATGTCGCACTTCACAAATTTAACTAAATTTCTGTCAGTTGCTCAACAGAACATAATAGCAGTTTAGTAGCTGTTGAGCTTAACAAAAACATTTTGCGGTTGACAAAAAAGCCAATATTTGATTAAATGAATCCAAATCTTTCCCTTTTACATTCCTGTGGCCCGTTAACAGGACGTGTGAAGTGCTCTCCCTTCGACTGTGTAGGTTTTTGCACATGTCAGAAAGGTTATGGGCTGGAATTAGAAAGAGGTGTGAACTTACTGGGGAGTAAATTCAGCTGGAAACACAAACTCTTGACTTCCTTCCCCCCCTCTGGTGACCATTAACGCTAAAATATGTTAGCAAGTTCTTGGAAACGTTGCCAGTGGAATTCGCTGACCAGTAACCTGGCACCTTGCATTTAATTCTGTCGTGCGTGAAGATCTTGCTTGCCTACCTTCGCAATCTTCCCCATTTCGTAGATGTCTGCCTTCTCTTCCTCAAACTCGGTGAATGCGGTCTCCACCTTGGCGATGGCTTCGTCGAAGTTGGTGCTGCCGCTGGGGAGTCCTTTGGGAAAGTAGAAGCGTGGAATGTGTACAGAGCTCGGAGGGGGCGCGGCCGCTGCCTTGGCGACCGGCGGAGGTGTGGCCGCACGAGGGGCGGGCGGGGACGGCGATGGAACAGGAGCTGGAGGAGGGGTCCCCGGTTTCTTTTCAGGCTTGTTCTGGATCTGATGGAAGAAAAGAAAGAACCCATTATTATTAATTTTGCCATTCTGTATTACCCCAGAGTCACAGATTACATACAGTTTGACAGATGAGGGATATCCATCCAATTAGAATGCTTGTTTGAGATTTAAGTGTCATTTAAGCGAAAAAAGGTTAATATGTTTGTGCTAAACCTGGAAGCTAAGCTATCTGTTGCTGTTGTAAGCACTATCACTTAGTGAGATCTTGTTCTGCTGATACACACATATTCAATTGACTAATTTTATGAATTAAAGACAATTTTAAAGTGGAACATCCAAGAACTTGGGATACCAGCTGTAGCGTTCTCATTGTCTATCATCTTGAGACTCCAGTACTACCTATATTAACAGCTAAACCTACCCTATACTGAACCGAAACTATACTATCTGTCATATTACCTACATAGTTTCTCATAATATTTCTCACAATATTTTAATTTCTGGGGCATTCATCACACCTTTTTGTACGTCTGAAGTTGTAGTTATTCCTCTTGTGATATTTGGTACATGTTACGCATTCTTGAATTTCCTCTATGGTTATGCCAGTAAAGCACAAGTGATTTGAACTTTGGGGGAGTGGGGGTGATGAGGTAACACAAGCCGACAGGTCCGTTTCACAAGCTTCCTTCAACAGGAAGTCTTCATCCTGATGAACATAGCGGGACTTACACAATCGTCCTCTCAAGACACCATTTAATATGGAGGGGCTGACCTCTTTAACTGTCAAATACCATCCCAATTACAGCTCTGCAAATATGTACAGTATGCCTTTCAGTATGGCAAGTTTACCTTAAGACCCTTATTAAACAGTACATATATGCTGAGGTATATGATAGAATATAATCATAAGAATAAGCTGTTTTTCCAACATACAACTCATATGACAAACAACATATCAATAAACCTACATTGTAATAATGTATGTATTGCTGTGTCACAAGCATGCAGTCATGTTATTGTTGAATTGAAGTGCATGCTAACCATCCTAGTTCTAGCCCAGTTGGCAAGCTTATTCTAGAGTTCTAGAATACATGATCCATTTTTACTGTACTGTATATTTGTGCTATCAATCACAACCTCATCAATAAGTGACCTAAACTACAGTCTGTGATGATGCAACACATCATCACTGTGCACCAGCAAGAGAGAAAAGAAACTCATGGTAGTTAATGCACAGGAAACACTCTGATGAAATAAATAAATAAAAAAAATCTACACCATCATTCAACGTTTATGCTGAAAACAAATACACAGTTTGCAATTTAGCACAAATGTCTGTACAATCTAACCACCAAATGATACATGTCTTGTTCTATTTTTAAAAAATGCACTTAAAAAATACATTCGGACCAGTCAAACTTCAGTGAGTGAGCCACTGCCAGTCTTTTGTTTCAACTTATTTCATCTTAATTTTTACAGTTACCTAAGACATCCATTTGTTTTTCCTTAGTCCGTAAGTCTTCCTCCATGCAGTGAAGAGCATAAAGGTACATGCCACGTTGAGAGACATTTACTTAGTGTGGAAGGCACTTTGTGTGCATACAGTATGCTTACCAACTCTCTTTGTGCGTTTGTCTTTGAATGCTCATGTTCTCTTTCCAGAATCTTGCTTCAAGCTCCAAACAGACATGTTAGACCACCAATCCAAACCAGAGATGGTTTCAGGATTCATGTGCAGTAAATCCACTTAGATACACTTGCACTGGGAATGGAGTCAATTCAGACCCTGATCTTTGAAAGCGAACTCAAAATATCAAAAACAAAAATGGAGACTCTTTATTATGGCCCTTTGTTATGAAGCATTATTTTCTTTCATGGGCCACGCCCCTTTTTTATTATTAACCAATAATAAAACTACGATTGGGTTCCCCATGAGCTGAGAACAGTCATTACTCTGAACACCTGAATTATCTTTGGCCTAATTCAATTGTGGCCCTCTTTTAATGTCAAACACTATTGGTTTTCTGACGCAATATGCTTTAGTGACAATGCCAAGACGTCTCTTCCTCTAGTTTTGTAGTTCAAAGTTTTTTAATCCTTGCAAATTGTAAAATTGCTTTTGTAATTGTGTTTTTGCATTAGTGGTAATAAAGAGTTTCAAAGTACGGTATTTATGGTTAAGGACAATTGATCCATAACTTGGAAGTTGCATTGTTTGCGTTTGTTGGCTTGACTAGGTTTGGGGTAAGTTAATGACAAGTTCACAGACCAGGAGAGCGAACAGGCCCTGGTTTAGTGTGCTATTATGTTCCGCTCAGAAATGTGCAAGAATGGGCGAGTGACAGATTATCGGGGATCTGATCCTCCCCCGGATAAAATGACACAAGGTCCATGGCCCTAATGAGACCATTACTAATGCCTTACAACTTGTTGGCGTCCCGTCACCTCAGATCTATTTCAGCCCCCCAAGTCACCCAAAATAACCCCAAAACTTTGCCTTTATTTGAAGACCTTTTGAAAACGTTAATTTTAGAAGATATTGATAGATGGTGCGATTGGCTGGTCTGAGAGTAGTTCATGGCATCAGGAAACGAAAAATTGTGAACCAGTTCTTCCTATCTCTGGGAAGAGTTTGAGCGTATAGAGTTTTTGTCATGGTGGTTTGACAGGGCCGTAGACTTTGTGAACGCACACCATCACAAGCATGCGGTGTTCACACGGCACTCGCACTCTGTCCAGCCCCGACACTGCTCGTAAAAACTAACACTGGCGATTTACAAACACACAAACGCAAGTTTAAGAGGCCCCCACAATACCCAACTGAAGGCGAATGGAAAACATCTACAGGCTGATAATTCCAAATTTGAATCCTTTTCCAGTCTACCTTGCAAATGCATTACTTACATTTCATTCTCAACCTTTAAATTTGAGGCGAATAATCACCATCAAATTCATGAGGGCCCGAGACTCATATCTAATGCTACACGTTTAGCTTGTAATTTATGTACCCGTTCAAACTTTTGGATAAATTCACACAGAAAACCCAATGCGTACAGTATGTATTGAACACAACAGCTGTAGCAGGGACCCAAAGCACCCCCATCCCCCTCCCCCCGCACAGGCAGATTCATTCTGACACTGTATTCCTGGCTCTCAGTGCTATTAATAGACCTGTTGGTATCTGCTTGCAAATAGTTTGTCTTCAATGGCATGTTAGCACCGGCGGCTCACGGCGACGGCATTGGCGGAGGAGGCTTTCCGCACCCGGGAGCCGGGATACGGGCAAAAAAGCTGGGCTACTGACCTGCGACTGCTGGAAAGATTTGAGCCTCTTCTTGAAGCGGGAGGGGAGGACGAAATCGCAGCCCCTGGCCAGGAAGGCCAGCTCCCCCCTCAAGTCCGGATCCCTCCGCAGGGAGGAGTCTTTTATCATCATAACGAGCACTCCGCTTCAGACTGGGACAAGTCAGCCGCTTCCTTTACGGACCACGTACGTCCCCCCGACCACGACCAGCCTGCACCCTACAACCCACACGCCCCCCCCCCCCACCCCACCCTTGCTCCCTCTCCGGTCCTTCCCTCTCACCCCTCCCCCGCTTCCCCCCCCCAGACCGAGACCAAAAACCAAGCGGAGCCGATCCGAGCCAAGCTGAGCCGAGCGAAAGTAAGAACCTCTTCACGCCCGGAGCTCTCGCCGGGTCCCAAACCCGCACACGTCCTGAAGCAAAGAAGGAGAATTCCCGGTGTTTTCCGTTCGGAGTCCGCCTCCGGTGTGCTGGAGCATTGTAATCGTGACTGTGCCCGGAGGGCCCCTGTTTGAGCCTCCCCCTCAGGGTTTCCAGAAAATCCAAACAATCTACCTCCTCAGCCGCTGGCTCACTGCACCTCCGCGGAACACTGCTCTCTCCGAAACATGACCCCCTTCTCTGATCTGCCTGCGGGACATTCAGCTGCGCACACACGCTGTCCTGACAACCGGCAGGGGGGAGGGCTGGGGGGGGCTGGTGCAATGGGGGTGTCTGTCCCTGTGTGCGTGTGTGTGTCCATGTGTGGGCGTGCATGCGTCTGTGTGTATCTGTGTTTGTGGTGCATTGTGGGAGAGGAAGCCACATCTGAGACCTATGTCCCCCTCCACACACACAGTGTAGTTAAAAGCCCCCACAGATTTCTGTTGGTCTAAGTTTACTTAAGACTCACTGCTGTCAGACCAGAGGTGCCATAAACAATCCCGTCAGCTTCACAATTAAGAGAACAGTAAACCCCTGAACCCTACATTAATGGCTATGTGGCGAGAAGCGATCAGATTTAACTACCGTTCTTACCAAGCTACACTGAACATAATGTAATAACTCACGCACAGACTTTGGCCAGTTTCTAAAGTTGGAACTACATTTACCTGTTGGATATCTACTGACTATTTGCATTCTCTGTACGGGATATACGCATTAAAGGACAGCATATAAGCAGAGGGGTCATCGCAGGTTCAAATGTCAGAAGGGTAATGTTGACACTGTTCCAAGTGGGTACCAGTGTCGACTACCTCATCCCTGTGCCTAGACGAACTAGAAAGCTTGCTCACCTCACAGAGAAGGGACTTCTGGGAAATCAGGGACGATCCTCAGCCATCTCGACATACCAGTCATTCTTCAAAGGTCTATGGAACTTTACAAGAGCACTGGAAGTGATTCAGCTGGATTGGGTGATCACAGGCAAAAGCCATCGACTACGCCCAAGTCTTTACGAGCTGTTTTATGAACAAATTACATTTTATAACAAATATTCATTGAGTTAGAAAATGTTTGTTCTTGAATTTTTAACTGACAAATGTGGAGAGCAAATAGTTACTTAAAATGTATACGTTGAAAGAAATTTTGAAAGTAGTTCTTTAAACATTGTATTGATAATTACTTTGGAATTATTTGGAACAGCCTGGTTTCCGAGCAGATTCAAGGAAGGGCTTAAGCCCACCCAAGGGGAAACACAGTGCCCTCCAGTGTCCAAAAGGGAGCATTGCCCCAAAGACCATCCAGCTCTTGGTCATTCTTCCTCATGAAACAAAAAGCATAAAACCGTAGAACAGAAACAAGCTGACTCATGTACAATATCCCTGTTAACAAGGTTTGGAAAGAGTCATTCTTTAATATTTTACTGGAGCAGCAGAATGAGGCGAGTTATTCTTTCTCAGCCACGGTCAGGTCTCCCCCCGACCCCCCCGCCTTCGTCCTCCATATAAATAACAGACACAGTCTGCTCGAGGAGGCCTCCTGACATTTCAGCTGCACATAGCAATCCCAGAATTCCTTGCCCTGTCTCTGGCAGCTGTTTGGAGAATATCAAACGCATCAAGATTCCACAGCCGGCTGGGACCATCCCAGACACCCAGCGTCCCAAGTCCAAAGTCCCAAAGTCCGAACTCCCGCGGCAACAAAAGTCAGGAGCGTTCAGCCCCCAATCCTGCTGCTCCACCCTCCCCAGTCACTATCACTCCACAGCATTCTGCCTTTTCACAGAAATGTGTCTAACAGTTGTTCTTATTGTCATTATTCGTGACTTGCGGGGTCTTTCACACAGAGCAAAGTTCATCGCTGTGTTTCAAACCATCCCTAACCCTAACCCTAACCTTAACCCTCCCAGTCCTCTCCCAAACATCCAATTGTTCAAATGGGGATATGTATCGGGGGGGGGAAGGGTGGTCGATACACCCTTGATTTTAACCATAAGAAGTCATATTGCCTGGGACCAAATGAAACACCATCTGTGGCCGAATGAGTTATTAATAGAGGCCCGTGGACAGTCCCTGCTCTTTCTGCCTACGAGGACGTTCTGAAAGGGCACATGTGTTCCCCACCCCCCTCCCAGGGGCTTCAGTGCCGATTCACTCCAACTCCTGTACCGGTTCCAACCCCTAGCCAATAGGTAAGAGCACCCCACCAGCATAAAAGCACCCCTACCAAAAAAACACAAAATGGTTGGTGCCGTTTTATTTAATTACATCCTATTACATTCTTAGTGCTGACTCTGGACATTGGATAGTGCCTGTCAGTGGACTTCTGTTATTCCTTGCAATGACAACCAGTTAATCCTCAGCAATTAATAGAATAAGATCTCCTTTCTTCTAATCTACTTTCTGATGTTCTAATCTACTCTACTCGACTGTATTCTATTCTGCTCTATTCTACTCATCTTTACTGTGATGTGACCAACTCTATGTGTTGTATTCTACTTTACTTCATTGTAATCTAATGTACAGCTTTCAAATCTTGTCTACTATGTCCTAATCTACATTACAACTCTATTCTACTGTGCTGGACTCTCCTCTGTGCTAGCAGTGGGATTGGTACTGATGTCATCACTATTTTCTGTGAGGTATGGAGGAACTGCAGGCTGGCCAGTGTGTTTGGCGTCTCTGCTGCCTCTGGTGTTTGGCTGAGAGATCTGCACAAGACCAGCATTGAGCAGGGTCTGTCCAGCTTTGCTATCGCAGGAGTGCCCGTCTCTCTGGACGAAGGATGCAGGCATGGTAATGGCACAGGAGCGCCAGAGACAGACTGTGTGAGTAAGGCCGCCTTCTAAGGCTGCGTATCTGCTCTCTGCACAGCTGATTCCCCTGCCCCAGGAAACGGGTGAAACATTTGCCTTCGTGAGGTCATCTTGAGATGGATCCAGCCTCTGGCGAGAGCAGTGTGGTACAGGTGCTGAGGTCATATTCAAAATATCTACAAACTGGCCAAAACTGTGATGTCATTTCCTGCTCTGCTACCCCACAGCACACATTCCACTGCATTCAGTGACCATATATTACAACGGTCCATAAATTAGCTCCTGTACAGGACATTTGTACAACGGACAGTCACACAAGAATAAGGTCTTACAGCTAAGGGAAGGCCATTTCAGATACAAGCATTTGTTTATGAATTTTCAAGAATTCATTTTATGTGCCTCTTTTTGATATGGTGAATGCCTCTGTGCCAACTATGACTCCTCCTTTTTGATTGCATTTTATAAACACTGTTCTTTAATGGGAATATGCAATCAAGACATTAAGACAATTTTCTTTGAGAAGGTTAGACAGTCTTGGACACAAGAAAACATGGTCCTTTGTAATACATTCTTTTCATTTTAAATTAGAATGACATTTTCTCTTAAACAGACGTAAGTCCATTTTGATTGAATTGCAGCCTTAAAAAACTGTGCTTTGATTGGATCTCGTCCATAATGTTTTATGAGCCATTTTTGTATTTCGTAAGATTTGTAAAAAGGTTTTTGCGTTTTCTTTGCCCTTCTCTGCTCATGGTGCGTCCGCCAGGCGCTCCTCAGCTGTTGCGGCAGGGGTCTGAAACCCCCGCCCGGGCCAGCTTCGTTACCGCCACAGTGGCCATAGGTCCAGGGCTACGCGCTATGCGCGGGGCAGCTGCAGGGTGTATAAATAGGGGGCGAGTCACACTCGCCCGTCCCATCCCAGTCCTCCCTCTCTCTCTTACACCTGTCCCCCTGTCCCACATGGGCCAAATGGGGGCCTACACTGATCTCCATCCTGCAGTAGGGAGGGCAATCTACCCTCCCCTCCACTTCTGTCCACACAAAAGGACTATGCTGTAACAAAAGCCAAAGCAAGGCATTCACTAACTGATATAACTTCAGGTGCAACAGAGGAAAATAAACACAATTATAGCAAAAAGATCCAAACAGACTGAATTGCTTGCAAATAAGTCACACCAATTTATTGAGTATAAAAATAAGCTGGGCTTTTGGTCTGTGGATCTTTTGTTTTCGTATATATGTTATTTATAAGCACTGTGAGAGACATTGTACTGTTCTGCTCCGCTATAAGTGTATGCTCTAGCAATAACAACAACATATCGTCATGCCAATAATGCAGACTGGAGTTGACACTGAAAAATGGCAAACTGAACTTATATATTCAAAGCAGGAAAAAAAGAAAATGCGCTATTTTAGAAGCCTTGGAAGCACCAAAGCTTGGTATCTCTGAACTCTATTATCTGTAGATCCATTGCTCTAAGTTCTACGGAGAGATGGTGATTGAGAGGGAGAAGAGTGATGGAGACACTGATTCTTTGTCTTTATCTACCCCTCTGCCAATTTTACTGACAGCTTGACAGCCAAACTCTGTCCCTATTGGGTGAGCATTCCGAGGCAGGAAGTACGAGGCACATACAAAGCGTAATGGAAAAAAAAAAAAAGTTTTTTTTAAAGGTCATTTTAAGAAACCTTTTCTAAATTCATGTACATATATTGTTTTTTTGCATTGCATTGCATTTCTTGCTCAATGTACAGTACACCTGAGCTTGAATGGCCAGACAGATCATGAGAATGAACCCAGAGACACTGTGAGGGATGAGGTGAGGTCATGCCCATTCCCACTCCTACACGTGCCCCACGCCCAGCACCCTCCAGCACCCTCCTACACCCTCCTACACCCTCCTACACCCTCCACCTCCTGCCAGCGTCTAATGTGTCTTCACCACCGCCTCTGGCCTTCCAGCCTCCCACACTTGCCGTGCCATAAATCACAAGTTTAAGTACAGCTTCAGGATCTGAAATACAACTCTGAGCAGCTGTCTGGGCTGTACCGAGCGCTTTGGCCACTCTGAACTCCGTATCGACCCTCAGAGATCTCTAGGGACCCACGGCGGGGGTGTGTCCAGGGACACATTACAGTGTTGCGCATTTGTGATGATGTGATTGCATGCGATGTGCATATTCATACCTGTGATGCAAGAGACAGCAGTGGAAGGGTTACAGGAGGGATGTTTTCCTTTGTTGTCATAGGAACCTGCGTTACTAGTTCTTAAAATTGCGGAGGTAATAGTGACTCATCAAACCCCTGTGGGCCATGTGTGCTGCCCCAGTGAGGTCTTGTAAAATCGCCAGAAACCTTCATTTAAGAAACACATTTAAGGGTTACCTTAAGAGTGGGTGAATGTCTTGGCAAATTTTCTCAGGAAAAGTAGGTGGGACCAGGGTGAGATTCAATCTCAAAATCCTTTTTTCCGGACCCAGGATTTTCCCAGCATGCACTGTGTCACACGGCAGGTGCGCCCATAGAGGGGGTGAGAGGGTGCCCGGTGGAGGCTCTCCTCATGGAGGAGGGGGTGCTAACCATGTGACTCCCATGGGTGTCCCGGCAGCGTGATAAAGGGGAACACTAATGCGGTTTTGTAACGGTTTCATAACGCTGTCCCCGGGGCAACAAAATGGCACAGTTCACACAGGGACAATGCTTCAGTTCTGTGGTCTGTGTTAGTAGAGACAGGTAAAATACTGGTGAAATATTTTGAGTTTGGTCAGCAGAATAAGGGGACATGGAAATTAACTATCCATGAAGTCCATACTGATATCCATAAGTATTCTCAAGTATTCACAAACAGATGTCAAATGCTTGGAACAGCTTGCAAAGTCCTGTCGTAGAAGCAGAGACCTTTGGATAATTCAAGTTCGAACTTGATGCATTACTGGACACTCTGTAAATTGCGGTCAGGGATGGGCGGTTTTGCACGTTCTTTGTGATTCAATCTTACCTTTTGGTTGAAACGATTCAAAACATGTTTTGGTTGCAGTAACACAAATTAAAATAAAATTACGTCCCCTTTACAGGAAGCAGCATTTCAAGCACAGAAAAGGAATGACGACAGATTGTCAGTAACTGGTAAGCCTATTTGAGGTGACTAGCCTGTACTCATCACTGTAAGTTCTACTGTGTTCTCATGAGTGCGGTCCATATTGGTTCCGGTAGAGAGTCCATTGTCCACAGAGCAGGGCTAGATGAATTCTCACAGAGACTCTTTGGCTCTCCTCTTAAAATCTATGGTAGCTGTTCCCTGGGTGCCCATAGGACTGGGTTGTAAATGATCTGTTCAGATATGGTCTCTAATTGCAGTTTATTTCTGCTGCAGGCACCAGGCAGATTTTAGACTCACACGGACACACACATATGCACACACAGGCACACACGCGGCACCTTTCAGTCTTCCACTTTGGAAATAGAAATGGGAAATGCCATCACCATAGCAATAACCCTTTACCTGGACTATAAGAGGCACTACAGTATGTGTCTAAAAATGCATTCTTATGTCAATGCATCAGGAATCGTGTCAATGCTAAATGTCATTTTGCTAAATTAGATCCAGTCTTTTTTTTTTTCCTCCCAGAAAATCGAAGGTTTGGTTCAGCAGAGGCTTGTGAATTTTGAATTACACCTTGTGAAAGTACTCTATTCACAGCTGTCGCATATCACAAAGGTAAACAACTGTAATACAGCCAGCAGAGGGAGCTCTTTGAGGTTGCACTCACAATTCAGTGTAGTTTAGTCAAAGCTCAAACACTAGTCAGAGACATGGCACAAAAATAAATAAAAGCACATTCTTTTCCACCTGTAAGTTACAACTCTAAGTTCTAACTGCCTCTAGGACTGTTCAATCATGTACTGCATCCTGCAAGTCTATTTTCAAATATTTCCTAAACAGACACAGATGTCGCCGGTGTTTGGTCAGGAGTACTGTAATCAGTTTTTTTAGAGTGGTGATTTGCGTCTTCCGGCTGGGGATCAATCTTCCTTTATAGGAGGGCCGATTCCTTGAATCTTTCGTCCTTTATTTCTCTGTCTTTATCCGTCTTCTCATGTCTTCCCTCACTCTGATCATCTCCCCGCTCCCCCTTTCTTCATATTCTTTTGTACATTCCAC
>JAFBMS010001087.1:30000-48285 GCA_019788955.1 Albula glossodonta | reverse complement strand
TCCCTGCAGGGAGACCCATTGTTTCAGTCTGCAACAGCGAATCCTACAGGAGCGCTGAATACATAGACCACTACCTAAATCCACTGTCCACAAAACACAACTGCTACATCAAGGACACATATAACTTTATAGACAAAATCAAAAACATCAGGATACCACAGGAAGCCATCCTGTTCACAATAGACATAGACAGCTTATATACGAACATCAACACAACGGCAGGACTAACAGCTGTTAGGACCTGGATGGAGAGATACCCGGACAACAGCCGACCTGACAGGAGCCTCTTACAACTTCTGGAAATCAGCCTCACCAAGAATGACTTCACATTCAACAAGGAACACTTCCTACAAATCAGCGGCACGGCTATGGGCAAAAAATTTGCCCCAGCCTATGCTAACATTTACATGGCACAGTGGGAGGAGACTGCCTTTGAAAAATGCCCCAAATTACCCACCAATTACTTTAGGTATCTAGATGACATATGGGGAACATGGACACATAGCTTAGAGGATTTCAAACACTTTATACACATACTAAACACACACCATAGATCCATTACTGTTAAATACACCACGCATAACCAACACATTGACTTTCTGGACACTACCACTTACAAGGGACCCACATTCCCCCAGACAAACATATTAGACACAAAAATTTATTTCAAAGACACAGACACACATGCCCTTTTACACAAAAGCAGTCTCCACCCAAAACATACCTTCAAAGGACTGATCAAATCCCAACTGCTCAGATTCCACAGAATCTGCACGCGGGAAACAGATTTTGAAGAGGCCACCAAAACCCTCTTCAATGCATTAAAACCGAGGGGATATTCCAGATCTTTCCTCAGACAGGTCCGGAAAACCTTCTTGACTACAAAACAACGGGACCCAAGGAAAATAATTCCACTGATCACCACCTATTCTGCATTCAGCCAGACGGCAAACGGAAAAATCAAAAACAACGTGGCCAGGATCCTGCAGAACACAGATGTACTCCAGGACTACAAGATCATCTCAGCCTACAAAAGAAATAAAAATCTCAAGGACCACCTGGTAAGTAGCAAACTGCCAGAAATGAACATGGTACAAACACAGGGCCCAGTTTTTTACAAACCTGCAACCACTGTCAAAAACAACACTACAAACACAACATACCTTATTAAACAAACACTTACAGTCCAAACAAACAATTGCATATATGTCATAAAGTGTAAACACTGTGACATAAAATATATAGGAGAGACAGGGAACACAATTAGAACTAGATTATCACAACACATATATAACATCAAAAACCATAGGGACACAGACACACATCTAGTAGCCCATTTCCTGCACCATGGACTACAGGCACTAGAAATATCGGGTCTGGAAACAAATATTAACTGGACACCAGGGGACAGACGGAGAGCGGAAAAACACTGGATTTTGAAGTTCAACACCATGTTCCCGGGTGGACTAAACAAACGCACTTAAAAACCAACACATGAGGGACCAAATTCTTCCTAATCAAAGCCTCCAGTACACTGAATGGCCAGTGCAAACTTTTCTTTCCCAAGGGGCCCTCACAAGGGGCAACTTTGGAAAAAAAGATTTTTTCTAACCTAACCCTAACCCTAACCCTAACCCTAACCCTAAACACTAACCCTAACCCTAACCTTAAACACTAACCCTAACCACTTTGCCAGGGTCAGAGTTAGGGTTAGGGTTAGGGTTAAAGAAATGGAAGATCCTAAAGACTTGAAACCTAGTCCTACGTGGGGGTTTTTGGGGTAGCTGAGAATGGCAAAAGTGGTCCCGAGTCTCTACGACCTTCCGTTCCTGAGGTAGGCCACTTTGCCAGGGTCAGGGTTAGTGTTAGGGTTAGGGTTAGGGCTTGGGTTAGGGTTAAAAAAATGGAAGGTCCTAGAGACTTGAAACCTAGTCCTAGGAGGGGGTTTTTGGGGGCGCTGAGAATGGCAAAAGTGGTCCCGAGGCTCTACGACCTTCCGGTCCCGAGGTAGGCCACTTTGCCAGGGTCAGGGTTAGTGTTAGGGTTAGGGTTAGGGTTAGGGCTAGGGTAAAGGTTAGGGTTAAAAAAATGGAAGGTCCTAGAGACTTGAAACCTAGTCCTTGGTGGGGGTTTTTGGAGGCGCTGAGAATGGCAAAAGTGGTCCCGAGTCTCTACGACCTTCCGTTCCTGAGGTAGGCCACTTTGCCAGGGTCAGGGTTAGGGTTAGGGCTAGGGTTACGGTTTAAAAAATGGAAGGTCCTAGAGACTTGAAACCTAGTCCTAGGTGGGGGGTGTTGGGGGCGCTGAGAATGGCAAAAGTGGTCCAGAGTCTCTATGACATTCCGTTCCCGAGGTAGGCCACTTTGCCAGGGTCAGGGTTAGGGTTAGGGTTAGGGTTAGGGCTAGGGTTAGAGTTAAATAAATGGAAGGTCCTAGAGACTTGAAACCTAGTCCTAGGTGCTGGTTTTTGGGAGCACTGAGAATGGCAAAAGTGGTCCCGAGTCGGCACGACCTCCCGTTCCCGAGGTAAGCCACTTTGCCAGGGTCAGGGTTAGTGTTAGGGTTAGGGTTAGGGCTAGGGTAAAGGTTAGGGTTAAAAAAATGGAAGGTCCTAGAGACTTGAAACCTAGTCCTAGGTGGGGGTTTTTGGGGGCGCTGAGAATGGCAAAAGTGGTCCCGAGTCTCTACGACCTTCCGTTCCCGAGGTAGGCGACTTTGTCGGGGTCAGGGTTAGGGTTAGGGCTAGGGTTAGGGTTAGGGCTAGGGTTAGGGTTAAAAAAATGGAAGGTCCTAGAGACTTGAAACGTAGTCCTAGGTGGGGGTTTTTGGGGGCGCTGAGACTGGCAAAAGTGGTCCCGAGTCTCTACGACCTTCCGTTCGCGAGGTAGGCCACTTTGCCATGGTCAGGGGTAGGGTTAGGGCTAGGGTTACGGTTTAAAAAATGGAAGGTCCTAGAGACTTGAAACCTAGTCCTAGGTGCTGGTTTTTGGGAGCACTGAGAATGGCAAAAGTGGTCCCGAGTCTGTACGACCTTCCGTTCCCGAGGTAGGCCACTTTGCCAGGGTCAGGGTTAGTGTTAGGGTTAGGGTTAGGGCTAGGGTAAAGGTTAGGGTTAAAAAAATGGAAGGTCCTAGAGACTTGAAACCTAGTCCTAGGAGGGGGTTTTTGGGGGCGCTGAGAATGGCAAAAGTGGTCCCGAGTCTCTACGACCTTCCGGTCCCGAGGTAGGCCACTTTGCCAGGGTCAGGGTTAGTGTTAGGCTTAGGGCTAGGGTTAGGGCAAGGGTAAAGGTTAGCGTTAAAAAAATGGAAGGTCCTAGAGACTTGAAACCTAGTCCTAGGTGGGGGTTTTTGGGGGCGCTGAGAATGGCAAAAGTGGTCCCGAGTCTCTACGACCTTCCGTTCCTGAGGTAGGCCACTTTGCCAGGGTCAGGGTTAGGGTTAGGGCTAGGGTTAGCGTTAAAAAAATGGAAGGTCCTAGAGACTTGAAAACTAGTCCTAGGTGGGGGTTTTTGGGGGCGCTGAGAATGGCAAAAGTGGTCCCGAGTCTCTACGACCTTCCGTTCCCGAGGAAGGCCACTTTGCCAGGGTTAGGGTTAGGGCTAGGGTTAGGGCTAAAAAAATGGAAGGTCCTAGAGACTTGAAACCTAGTCCTAGGTGGGGGTTTTTGGGGGCGCTGAGAATGGCAAAAGTAGTCCCGAGTCTCTACGACCTTCCGTTCCTGAGGGAGGCCACTTTGCCAGGGTTAGGGTTAGGGTTAGGGTTAAAAAAATGGAAGGTCCTAGAGACTTGAAACCTAGTCCTAGGTGGGGGTTTTTGGGGGCGCTGAGAATGGCAAAAGTGGTCCCGACTCTCTACGACCTTCTGTTCCCGAGGTAGGCCACTTTGCCAGGGTCAAGGTTAGGGTTAGGGTAAGGGCTAGGGCTAGGGTTAGGGTTAAAAGAATGGAAGGTCCTACAGACTTGAAACGTAGTCCTAGGTGGGGGTTTTTGGGGGTGCTGAGAATGGCAAAAGTGGTCGCGAGTCTCTACGACCTTCCGTTCCCGAGGTAGGCCACTTTGCCAGGGTCAGGGTTAGGGTTAGGGCTAAGGTTAGGGCTAGGGTTAGGGTTAAAAAAATGGAAGGTCCTAGAGAGTTGAAACCTAGTCCTAGGTGAGGGTTTTTGGGGGCGCTGAGAATGGCAAAAGTTGTCTCGAGTCTCTATGATTTTCCGTTCCCGAGGTAGGCCACTTTGCCAGGGTCAGGGTTATGGTTAGGGCTAGGGTTAGGGTTAAATAAAAGGAAGGTCCTAGAGACTTGAAACCTAGTCCTAGGTGAGGGTTTTTGGGGGCACTGAGAATGGCAAAAGTGGTCCCGAGTCTGCACGACCTTCCATTCCCGAGGTAGGCCACTTTGCCACGGTCAGGGTTAGTGTTAGGGTTAGGGTTAGGGCTAGGGCATGGATAAAGGTTAGGGTTAAAAAAATGGAATGTCCTAGAGACTTGAAACCTAGTCCTAGGTGGGGGTTTTTGGGGGCGCTGAGAATGGCAAAAGTGGTCCCGAGTCCCTACGCCCTTCCGTTCCCAAGGTAGGCCACTTTGCCAGGGTCAGGGTTAGGGTTAGTGCTAGGGTTAGGGTTAAAAAAATGGAAGGGCCTAGAGACTTGAAACCTAGTCCTAGGTGGGGGTTTTTGGGGGCGCTGAGAATGGCAAAAGTGGTCCCGAGTCTCTACGACCTTCCGTTCCCAAGGTAGGCCACTTTGCCAGGGTCAGGGTTAGGGTTAAGGCTAGGGTTAGGGTTAGGGTTAAAAAAATGGAAGGTCCTAGAGAGTTGAAACCTAGGCCTAGGTGGGGGTTTGTGGGGGCGCTGAGAATGGCGAAAGTGGTCCCGAGTCTCTACAACCTTCCATTCCCGAGGTAGGCCACTTTGTCAGGGTCAGGGTTAGGGTTAGGGTTAAGGCAAGGGCTAGGGTTAGGGTTAAAAAAATGGAAGGTCGTAGAGAGTTGAAACCTAGTCCTAGGTGGGGGTTTTTGGGGGCGCTGAGAATGGCAAAAGTGGTCCCGAGTCTCTACGACCTTCCGTTCCCGAGGTAGGCCACTTTGCCAGGGTCAGGGTTAGGGTTAGGTTTGGGGTTAGGGCTGGGGTTAGGGCTGGGGTTAGGGTTAAAAAAATGGAAGGTCCTAGAGACTTGAAACCTAGTCCTAGGTGGAGGTTTTTGGGGGCACTGAGAACAGCAAAAGTGGTCCCAAGTCTCTACGACCTTCCGTTCCCGAGGTAGGCCACTTTGCCAGGGTCAGGGTTAGGGTTAGGGTTAGGGCTAGGGTTACGGTTTAAAAAATGGAAGGTCCTAGAGACTTGAAACCTAGTCCTAGGTGGGGGTTTTTGGGGGCGCTGAGAATGGCAAAAGTGGTCCCAAGTCTCTACGACCTTCCGTTCCCGATGTAGGCCACTTCACCAGGGTCAGGGTTAGGGTTAGGGTTAGGGCAAGGGCTGGGGTTAGGCTTAAAAAAATGGAAGGTCCTAGAGACTTGAAACCTAGTCCTTGGTGGGGGTTTTTGGAGGCGCTGAGAATGGCAAAAGTGGTCCCGAGTCTCTACGACCTTCCGTTCCCGAGGTAGGCCACTTTGCCAGGGTCAGGGTTAGGGTTAGGGTTAGGGTTAGGGCTAAGGTTAGGGTTTGAATAATGGAAGGTCCTAGCAACTTGAAACGTAGTCTTTGGTGGGGGTTTTTGGGGGCGCTGAGAATGGCAAAAGTGGTCCAGGGTTTCTACGACCTTCCATTCCCGAGGTAGGCCACTTTGCCAGGGTCAGGGTTAGGGTTAGGGTTAGGATTGGGGTTAGGGTTAGGGCCAGGGTTAGGGTTAAAAAAATGGAAGGTCCTAGAGACTTGAAACCTTGGCCACTTTGCCATGATACATCTTATTGAAACAGACCCCTGGGGAGGGGGAGGGGTTGGTTTTGCGGGTTTCAGTGGAGCCTCTGCTGTCCACCCTTTATATTGTATAGTATTTTAAACAAAGTTTGTACGGTGAGTCTGTGTCCTGGGCATCTGTGATGGGTGGATCTGTGTCTTTGGGTAGTAGTGTTCAATGTTTGCAGTTCCTGATACTGGCTTTCTGAGAACAGAACTTTTTCATAATTTAATTATATTCATTATGTGCAAAGATGAAAAAAAATATCAATTCAAATGGGAAATGACACATTTGAATTGGCTATCCCTTCAAAAATCAAAATGTTTCGTTTTTGTAGATGATTTAAACAATCAGATTAGTGTAAGAATAATGAGACAAGGCAGTATTGGCACAAATTGAAACTTCACAACACAATCAACTCAGAGGGATTTTACAGTAAATCAATTCTGATAGATTTTTATTAAATTTGTTTATTAATAAAATGTTTGTTTTCATACGTAGTGGGAATTAATATAGTCGTCTGTGTTTTTCCCTTGCCTTCGACACTAGGGAAAGCATGTGCGACCATGGAGCAAATCTCTTACCTGAATTTCAGTTTTACGGACTTCACAAATGGCTGCATGAGGAGACCTTGCAAAAAACTAACTTGTCATTCTTCATCTCCATAAAATAAGTTATATTCATTGAACAGACACATTCACTGTTTACTCTAAAATGTAAATATCAAAACATGGCTCCTGGATTTGTAATACAGTAACTATTCACAGTTTACTTACATCTTAGTGAAGCATTGAAAAATGAATGATAAATATAGATTGTTTTGTAAAAAATCAAAAGAAAACATCAAAAAACATAAACCAAATGTTGAACTACAATCTTTATTTAATCCTAACAAAAATACTTATGCTCTTTCATTGTCTGCTGTTGGCAGATAAAAGAATATTAAAATGATCAAATGAAAATAAGGTAACTTTACCCAAGGTGGAGTTTGCCAGTAAGAAATGCATTTGTTAATAGGACACAAGCACTTTCCCTTCTCAGGTCCTGCCTTCAGTATATTAAGTGTCCTCTTAGAAATGTTACTGTTACGGTTGTTGCTCAGCTTTCCCCATTATACTATAAAGCACAAACTTTTTCTACAGGGACACATGTAGAATATCTAACTGAAAGACCCCAAAAGACTCCAATGACTAAATATTAATATCATTAAAATGTGCTTTTTCATTGGACCTTTTCATACCTAATACAAGACAATGAGAAATCTGTCATATAGCAGTTTAGATACTAAATGCACAGAAAATGACATCAGTGAATTACTCATTACTGGCTTTTTGTCATTGACTCCCCACCCTCAAACCAAATATCCAAAGTCATTTTCCCAGCAAATACAAGGCAACTGTTATCATGATTCTACAGCAGATCACTGCATTTCCGCACAGATCAGAGTGGTTGCAGGAGTAGGAGGGTCTCACAAAGCTACAGGGTATTGTCACACAGTCAAACTCGAGGCTAAAACCTCAACCATCACCTCAGAGCTAACTGATGCATAACTGCAAATAATGACAAAAGGTGCAATTTTTTGTGAAGAAAAGACATCCATTTTGTGCAATGTATTTGTATTTATTTATTGTATTTTTTAGCATTTGTTTGCTTAGGGTTGGAACAACTTTGTGGTCCCAGATGGAGTCTAGACTTAGGAGACTCTGATACAGGACCACACAGCTGCAATAAACTTCCAGAGCCATTTGAAAGACTGGTATGCAACATTTTTAATGATTGTGCCTTTGGAGGAAAAAAAGAAGTGTAAAGGCAGGCAAAGGAAGAAAAAGTAAAAATCTCAGTAAAAATGCCAAAATACGAAATATGGAAAATATCACAATGTGGGAGGGAGCGTGGCACAAACAGGGTGAGCGGGAGGGAAAACCCTAAATAATAAGGATTTGCATCAGTGAACACAAACATTCATGCATGCATGCTCACACACATACACATGCACAAACACATGCACACATATGTATGTACACACCTTCTCACTCACTTGTACACACACACACACACACACACAAAGTTATGGAAAATTGCGGCTAAAACCCTGGAAAATTGTAAAGGCATCATACATCCATTCCATGTATTGTAAGTGCAGAAGAAGAAAAAAACAGAAAAGATTCAATCAGATGAAAGGAAAAAGCATGCATAAAAGTCCAGTGCTTTAACTTTAGTCCTGTGAGTGTATATCTGAGGGGCTTCAGTTCTGCACCATCCAGCAGAGCGCCCCCACCCACTCTCCCTCCCCTCTCTCTAGCCTGGGCTCCGCTGCACCCCCACCCACTCTCCCTCCCTTCTCTCTAGCCTGGGCTCCGCTGCACCCCCACCCACTCTCCCTCCCCTCTCTCTAGCCTGGGCTCCGCTGCACCCCCACCCACTCTCCCTCCCCTCTCTCTAGCCTGGGCTCCGCTGCACCCCCACCCACTCTCCCTCCCCTGTCTCTAGCCTGGGCTCCGCTGCACCCCCACCCACTCTACCTCCCCTTTCTCTAGCCTGGGCTCCGCTGCACCCCCACCCACTCTCCCTCCCCTGTCTCTAGCCTGGGCTCCGCTGCACCCCCACCCACTCTCTCCTCCCCTTTCTCTAGCCTGGGCTCGCTGCTGCACCCCCCCCTCTCCCTCCCCTTTCTCTAGCCTGGGCTCCGCTGCACCCCCCCCCCCTCTCCCTCCCTTCTCTCTAGCCTGGGCTCCGCTGCACCCCCACCCACTCTCCCTCCCCTTTCTCTTGCCTGGGCTCCGCTGCATCCCCACCCCTTCTCCCTCCCCTCTCTCTAGCCTGGGCTCTGCTGCACCTCCTCCAGAACTGTCCTATGGTGGAGGGGGGGTGCTGAGGTAGGGGGAGGATTGGGAGCTTATTGCCTCTGTTTCAAAATGTCCGGCTCTGGATTTGCAACAAGTGGTAAGGTGTGTGTTGTGTGTGTCTGTGTATTTGTGTGTATTTGCATGTGCATGTGTGTATACGCATGTGTGTGTGTGAGTGAGTGAGTGTGTATGGAGGAAGGAGGTCTGAAGTTTATGCCAGTGGGTGCTGATGGTGGTGTGAGTGTGAAAGCAGCAGCTCCTGAGGAGGTTTATAGTGCTTGCGTCTTGAGCTCGATGGGGTCACCGCGGGGATCCAGCTGGCTCTCAGACTCTGGTGGTCGGCTGCCCTTCAAGGTTGCCAGTCTTTCAGACAGACCACGCATGCGGGGGAACAGCATGAAGTCATACAGCAGTGCTCCCATAGCTCCTCCAATCATGGGCCCAACCCAGTACACCTGCACAAACAAGAGTCAGAGACCGTCAATCCACTACTACACACACACAGAACCAGACACCATCACTCCACCACTAAACACACACACAGAACCAGAGACCATCACTCCACCACTACACACACACAGAACCAGAGACCATAACTCCACCACTACACACACACAGAACCAGAGACCATAACTCCACCACTAAACACACACACAGAACCAGAGACCGTCACTCCACCACTAAACACACACAGAACCAGAGACCGTCACTCCACCACTACACACACACAGAACCAGAGACCGTCACTCCACCACTAAACACACACAGAACCAGAGACCATAACTCCACCACTAAACACACACAGAACCAGAGACCATAACTCCACCACTAAACACACACAGAACCAGAGACCATCACTCCACCACCACACACACACAGAACCAGAGACCGTCACTCCACCACTACACACACACAGAACCAGAGACCATCACTCCACCACTACACACACACAGAACCAGAGACCATCACTCCGCCACTATAGACACATAGAACCAGAGACCATAACTGTACCACTAAACACACACACAGAACCAGAGACCGTCACTCCACCACTAACTCCACCACTAAACACACACACAGAATCAGAGACCGTCACTCCACCACTACACACTCACAGAACCAGACACCATCACTCCACCACTAAACACACACAGAACCAGAGACCATAACTCCACCACTAAACACACACACAGAACCAGAGACCGTCACTCCACCACTAAACACACACAGAACCAGAGACCGTCACTCCACCACTAAACACACACAGAACCAGAGACCGTCACTCCACCACTAAACACACACAGAACCAGAGACCATAACTCCACCACTAAACACACACAAAACCAGAGACCATAACTCCACCACTAAACACACACACAGAACCAGAGACCGCCACTCCACCACTACACACACACAGAACCAGAGACCGTCACTCCACCACTACACACACACAGAACCAGAGACCGTCACTCCACCACTACACACACACAGAACCAGAGACCGTCACTCCACCACTAAACACACACAGAACCAGAGACCGTCACTCCACCACTACACACACACAGAACCAGAGACCATAACTCCACCACTAAACACACACAGAACCAGAGACCATAACTCCACCACTAAACACACACACAGAACCAGAGACCATCACTCCACCACTACACACACACAGAACCAGAGACCGTCACTCCACCACTACACACACACAGAACCAGAGACCGTCACTCCACCACTACACACACACAGAACCAGAGACCATAAATCCACCACTAAACACACACACAGAACCAGAGACCGCCACTCCACCACTAAACACACACAGAACCAGAGACCGTCACTCCACCACTAAACACACACAGAACCAGAGACCGTCACTCCACCACTAAACACACACAGAACCAGAGGCCGTCGCTCCACCACTAAACACACACAGAACCAGAGACCATAACTCCACCACTAAACACACACACAGAACAAGAGACCATCACTCCACCACTACACACACACAGAACCAGAGACTGTCACTCCGCCACTACACACACACAGAACCAGAGACCATCACTCAGCCACTACACACACACAGAACCAGAGACCGTCACTCCACCACTACACACACACAGAACCAGAGACCATCACTCCGCCACTACACACACACAGAACCAGAGACCATCACTCAGCCACTACACACACACAGAACCAGAGACCGTCACTCCACCACTACACACACACAGAACCAGAGACCATCACTCCACCACCACACACACACAGAACCCGAGCCTCTCACTTCAACACTGCAACAGAGTCAGGGTCCTCACAGCACGGTAAGTCTTCATAATGTTATATGATGAAAATGACAAGCCTATTTTTCATTATGTATTCCTGTCTTCTTATGTGTATTCTTGTATGTGTATATGTATTCTTACATGCAAAACAAGTCCATACAGTCTGCCTTTTTTGTGTGCATTTGTGAGTAAAAGATCTTGCATACAAATAAAATGTTCCTCTCATGTAAAATGAATGTGGCAGGAGTTCCTTATTTCCCACATCTTTGATAATTATTTCACCCAGTGCTACAATATTAATGTATATGTTATCAATGTATCTACGTTAGCCATATCATAAACTCACACTTAAAGCTAGATAACTTAGTTAACCAATTTCACACTCAGTATGTGTTTTATTGGCTGAATATATTAAAAGAATGTGCTTTAAACAACCTTTATAAGTACAGTATTAATACAATTTAAATGTCATGGTTACTCACTGGCTAGCTACTGTTCTCTGTGTTGGCATTAAAGCTACACACATTATACTGCACCACTGTGCTGTTTTTCCAGCAGTATACTTCTGCTTTAGCACTATACTAAAAACTATAATGTTGTTATATACTATACTATGTAATATGGTTCAGTATGCTACTGCTACTGAACCATATTACAATACTATACTGCCACTACAGCACTGTATGATTGCTCCTGTCCCCTACTTCTGCTACACAATTGTACAACTGCTACTGCACTATACTACAAACAATACTGCTGCTACTAAACAACACTACTGCCCCATTTAGTGTTACCATACTGTACTTCTGGCATGTTTATGACACATTCAGCAGAAGTTAACAGGATTGAACATACATACACATATGCTTCACAATAAAGGGTCAAAGTGATATTCTGATTATGCAAATTATGAACAGTGACAGTTTTATTCACACACAAATGTTAAAATGTATATCAAAAATCTATTTATTTACTGTAATTTCACCCCTTGTTTATTACACTGGTCCCAGTGTTTATTATTATTATTATTAATAATAATAATAATAATAATTTGTGTTTGCACCATTTTGGATTCAGACTCTGCTCCACATGATCCTGCCATTATAAATCCTCAGCATGAGCCCGAAAATTATTTTAATTTGATAAAATTAAAAACATTTCAAAATCTTATTTGCATATAGAAAACCATGATTTTAAAATGTTTTTCATGTTTAGATACTCACTCCTTGAATTTGTACTAAAATTCACCTGTGAAGTATCAGGGGTAAATGAACACATTGGTAAGCAAATTTGACTATGTTACAAAATTCTGATTTATAAATGAATAAATCCTTTGCACACGGCATCACTGAGATATTCACACAAATGTGGGACTGACTGAATTTTACACTCATGGGATTGCAGTGCTTGAAATTTGTTGGTCTATAATTGTTTAGTGCAGAGATTATAACTGTTGAATGAGGATAGAACATAATTATAATAAGTAACATAATCCACTGCAATGTGATCATCATTACAGATCCTAATAAGAAATGTAATCATCACAAACTAAAGACTCTGGCTAACTTCAAAGGGAGATGATAGAATGTAACATTGCTGCAATGTGTCCACATATGTCAGGTTGAAAAGGTTAGGGTTAGGATTAGGGCAGTAATCCTTTATAATATTTATATTTTTGCGCTCTGTTTCTTTTGAATGCAGAAGAGTAGAGACATTATTTTAAAACCATCGTCATTGAATTAAACAAATTAATGATTTTGTGGGACTTTGAATTAAGATTATAGCATTTGCATCATTATAGCTGCTTTTGGAGAGCTGTTACACATTTTCCATGTGACCAGCACCTTTAGTCTAACTCAGCTGATTGCCTCCATTACTGCCGCTCAGTAGAAGCATAAGATGAAGAAGATTTATGCTCTTTTCTTAGATTGTAAGAATACAATAAATGGATGGGAGGAGAGGGTGCATGAACAGGGCTCTTACCCAGTGGTTCACAAAGTTCCTGATCAGCAAAGCAGGGGCAAAAGACCTAGCAGGATTCATCCCAGCGCCAGTGTAGTACATCTACAAGAAACAGGACATATTTTTGACATATCACATCAACACCCAAGCTCCTATGTAGTGCATCTATAATAAGCATATGATTTCTCAATAATATCCCATCAACATTTTGTGTAGCACATCTAGAACAAATACAACATCTTTTAGATTTATCATGTCACCTGTTCCTCCAGTGTTTAGTCAATTTATGATTTGTTTAAGCTGCATTTATAAAGGATCAACTTGTAACATTTTCCTGTAAAAAAGTTTCAAATTATAACTTTGCTATGCAGGCAATCTTCATATACCATATGTGTGTGTTTTTTCTTGAATTTGAAAACATTTTCCCTGAAGTGAAAACAGCAGACAGGGTGAGCTGACATACATATTAAATTGGCTGATTATGTTACATGTTGAATGCCTGCGAAATCTGCAGGTAAAATGTGTGAATGCAGGAATAAATCATTAGATATGTAAACTGCATTACTGCATATGAGTCACATGTATTATAAACTGCATTACTGCATATGAGTCACATGTATTATAAACTGCATTACTGCATATGAGTCACATGTATTATAAACCGCATTACTGCATATGAGTCGCATCTATTATAAACCGCATTACTGCATATGAGTCACATCTATTATAAACCGCATTACTGCATATGAGTCACATGTATTATAAACCGCATTACTGCATATGAGTCACATGTATTATAAACTGCATTACTGCATATGAGTCACATGTATTATAAACCGCATTACTGCATATGAGTCACATGTATTATAAACCGCATTACTGCATATGAGTCACATGTATTATAAACCGCATTACTGCATATGAGTCACATGTATTATAAACTGCATTACTGCATATGAGTCACATCTATTATAAACCGCATTACTGCATATGAGTCACATGTATTATAAACCGCATTTACCTATGAGTCACATGTATTATAAACCGCATTACTGCATATGAGTCGCATGTATTATAAACTGCATTACTGCATATGAGTCACATGTATTATAAACCGCATTACTGCATATGAGTCACATGTATTATAAACCGCATTACTGCATATGAGTCACATGTATTATAAACGGCATTACTGCATATGAGTCACATGTATTATAAACTGCATTACTGCATATGAGTCACATGTATTATAAACTGCATTACTGCATATGAGTCGCATGTATTATAAACTACATTACTGCATATGAGTCGCATGTATTATAAACTGCATTACTGCATAGATCACAAGTATTATAAATTGTACATGCAGCAAACATATGTACATGTTAAGGGTAAAGGGGCAAGCATCAGGAGGCAGGAGTCAGTGGTTAGGTATCAGAAAGAGGGCTTGAGGGTTTAAGGGCTAATGAATATACATTCAAGCATTAAGAGTGAGGGGTATTAGGTATTCCTATTAAGGTTTTAGGGGCCTGTTGAACAGGCATTACTAGGGCTAATAATTAAGCATTTGGGTTAGGCTTTGAGAGTTTATGAGAGTTTAAGAGAATACTTTTTTTTTTTTGAGTTCTTACCCCCATTAGGTGTCCGATGGTGACAGAGAAGCCAATAGCCAGGGCAGCAGAGCCCATGCGTCCATTGCGTCGGTCATCAGTCACGGCAAAGATGCAGACCACCAGCTGCAGCGTGAGGAACACCTCCACTGTGGTGGCCATGCCAAGGCTAACGCCTGGCTGCAACTGCACACAGAGATACCGCCTCTTTATCTCATACTACCACGCATCAAATTATTCACATGATTAAAACCAGGCTAACCAATGCAATTAGCAAACAGAGATTTCCATGCATATCCTGCAGGAGCTAAACTCATCTGTGCAACTGGCTGCAATAAGGAGCTCCTTCCTCACACACTTCTGTGCTCATGGAGTTCCCACGCCACCAATCACAAGCTACCTAGCTGTCAGCACATGCTCACTGCCCACACAGTAAAAAATGCAACTGATAAAAATATCAACAAAAATACACATTATTTTAGAAAAATACCACAATATAAGCAAAATAATAAAAATTTGACCGATTAAATGGTCATACTATTAATAAATTTTGAATATAGAGAAATAATTTTGATGGTAAAATGGCAGGCAATAACATTAATCTGAAAACCACAAAAGCAAGAGTTATTATGTAAATGTGTGGTCAAAATACCCATTAACATTTTTTTGGAGTGTAGTCCCTAGTCTGTAAACACCACTTGTGTCTTCACAGTTGCTTTGGCCACATACTCGCCATTGGCATATTACCACACTTTCACAGTTTCTTTGGCCGTACTCCATATTAGCACTCTTTCTGAGTTGCTTTGGCCACATACTCTGCTTTAGCATATTAGCACTCTTTCTTAGTCGCTTTGGCCACATACTCTACTTTAGCATATTAGCACTCTTTCTTAGTCGCTTTGGCCACATACTCTACTTTAGCATATTAGCACTCTTTCTTAGTCGCTTTGGCCACATACTATGCTTTAGCATATTAGCACTCTTTCTTAGTCGCTTTGGCCACATACTCTACTTTAGCATATTAGCACTCTTTCTTAGTCGCTTTGGCCACATACTATGCTTTAGCATATTAGCACTCTTTCTTAGTCGCTTTGGCCACATACTATGCTTTAGCATATTAGCACTCTTTCTTAGTCGCTTTGGCCACATACTCTGCTTCAGCATATTAGCACTCTTTCTTAGTCGCTTTGGCCACATACTCTACTTTAGTATATTAGCACTCTTAATTGTTTTATGTGTCAGCCACCCCTCAGCATGTTGGTACATCAGGGAGAGCCTTGTTAGCACTTGCTGATTGCATTTTTGCTGGGCTGAGAATGTCACATTAATATTTGACCTAACCAATGTTACCTCAAAGGAATGCTGACATTACTGATGTTGGGGAAATATCTTTTTCCCCAGGGAGGTCTGTGGGGCTTGCTGCTTTGCTGCGCTCCCAAACCATCATCAGTACAAATGTTGGTCTCCCTTGCTATCCTCACCACAATTGATCTTTTCTACTTTCATTAACTCAAATGGTGCTTCTCGTATCCTTTTTTGGTTTTTTCTTAAAACAGCCAATTAACCTGATATTCTCAAAAATTTTAAGTTTTTCATGAATAAGGCTCAAATGTTTGGTAATTGTGTCCCCTAAGGGCTATATTCACCATACAGGACGTGGCACAGCATGGCCAAACCTTGGGTTTGAACACCTTTCCCTTAAATAAATTGTATCAATGTTCCATGAACAAAGGTTATCTAATTTTAACATATTTTTTCCATAAAAATTTAAGATAAATACTGAAAAATCCCCAGATTGAAAAGACTTAGTAGCGTGGCCCCTCCATGGGTGCTTACCGTGTTGAGGGCCAGGGTGCCTCTCATGTTGTTGGGTGTGACCCCATAGAGCACGGCGGCCCCAGCCATGGCCCCCAGAAGCTGGGCCCCCATGTAGAAGACAGCGCGGAACAGGGACATCTGTGAGCCGATCAGGTAGGCGAAAGTCACAGCAGGGTTGATGTGGCCGCCGCTGATGTGGCCAATGGACTGGATGAGAGTGGCAGCTGCCAACCCGAAGCAGAATGCCACGTGCAGCACATGGTGTGGGCCCGTGGTCCAGCGCAGAGCCGAGCCCAGCCCAAAAAACACAAAGAACATGGTGCCAAAGAACTCCGCGAAAACCGCTCGCCAAAACAACATTGACCGAAACTCCCACATCTTCACCAGAAATCCTTCTTAATCTTATTGTAAAAATGAAAAACTGAAAATAAATGTTCCTATGGACTTGAATGTTTCAAGTCTGGTCCTCAAAAAAATCGTTTCCTCTAGTTGAAGTTTGTTTTCTTTTAAATTAACAAAGAAAAAACTTGAATAAAAATCTGAGCACGTACTCTAACACTAAGGACATAAAAAGTTTGACATGCAGCTTGACAGCAGCTCAGTTCACCTTGTTTGCCTTTTTCTGCAGTGTCTGTCCCTGGGTTTGGCCAGTTTCATGCAGTGACTGGTGTGCATGTATAGAGCGGTGAGCGCTCGTTGTGAAGAGGACGTGCTGGTGTTTGTGTTAAAATAAAGACATGGAAAGACAAATGCTGAGTGTGCCCTGCTGATGCACAGGCTCTGTGACAGAGTGGACAGAGCACACAAGGGGGATTTATAATGGACCAGGGGCCAAAATGACAGCATAATCCCGGGGGGCGGGGCACAGCACGTTCAAAAATTAAACAAACTTAACCCTTCCGTCACACAGCCTGGCAACTAGAAGCCCCTGTTGGGGGTGGGGGTGGAATTAATATGTCCTTAATGCTCAAAATCAAAGAATGATGTTGGATATGATGTCAATGTGTAATCTAACCCACTCACTGCAGATTAACCATCTTTCACAGCTTGGATTCCTAAGAGAGAGCAAGTGAGAGATTTTGTTTGTTATGATTGTATTAATATTATTAATGTCTGCTCTCGTTTCTGATCAAATGAAGATACTTGTAATACCTGAGTTGGTTACACAAGGTGAGCTGAAGCTGGAGTCCAAAGGAAGAGCTGCATGTAGTGGCACTGGAATCCTGTCAAACAAATCACACTGCTTTTTTGGATTCATAATTGAAAGCAGCTCTCCGTTTTTTTGATGTTCACTGCAACAAACCTGTTTTTCACTGTGTTGTTAAAGAGCTAACAGTTTCTTTTTCTGTGTTACACGACTATATTTTTTCTGCGTTGTTCAAACTTTGTGTGATTTTTCTGCATGCAGTAAATGCTGACACTGAAGAAAAGCACACCCCCCCTAACAATAGCACTCATAGCAGTATGAGCTCGGGGAGGCCCCACCCATGGCCTTTTGCGGGCAGCCAGGGTCACATGGATGTACACGGAAATGCTGAATTTTGTCAAACATGTAGTTTCAATGTCCATATTGACCTTATGAATATAAGCCTATTGTATTTTATACATTTGTATGTGTGTAAATACATGCAAAGGTACAGCATGGGCCACATTTCAAATACACATAGTTCTGACATTTCAGTTTGGCCGTACGCATTTCTAATGTGAAATATGTTCAATATGTTGCCTTTTGGTGTATGTTGCCTATTGGTGTATGGTGTTTACCCAAGTACTATCTGCAAAATAACCAATACTTCTATTGTTTTGATTGCAGTTTCAGCAGTTACATTTATTTAGGAGGGATTTTGTAACAACTTACAATGAGTTTACTTT
>JAFBMS010001087.1:0-25000 GCA_019788955.1 Albula glossodonta | reverse complement strand
TTTAGCCACCAGTGACCAAAAATGACATTCTCTACAAAACAAGGTGCAATATGAAACCAGTACTTCACATGGTTTTATTTATGATAGCAAAAATTTTCATCTTCAGGTCCTTCGTGAATGGCCTGGTCAGTAATTGGTGTTCACACGCTAATTATGACTGTTTGGAGGTAATATTTAACCAGATTAGACTGTCTGATAATGTATTGCTTTTCATACCTAAACAAAGGAAAGTCACAATACACAGTTTGGCTGTCGGTAATGTCACCATTAAACCTAGCGGATCAGCCTCTGATTTGTGTTTTAAAACAGATTGCTTCTTTACTAGATTTCTCCTGTAGAAATGTATAATCAATAAGACACTCTACAGAGAAAATCAGCCTCATAGTGGCTTTACAGAGGGCCTTAGCCAATTAGATCCTTTGTTGAGAATCTCAGCCAATCAGGCATTCTTCAGACTATGCAGATACTTTCAGAGTCTGTGGAATGGGTCACTAACATTTTATTTGAACATATTGTCACAAAGAAATGGAAAACAACAGCACAGTTGGTACATTCTTTTGTCAAAAAGTCAAAAGTCAACCAAAGCAACAAAATACTACAAATGCATACTATAAGACTCATAGCAGATGACTAATGATTCCAGGTAGCGCTACTGTTATCTGTAGTAGGTGACTTCACAGCTGCCTTATCCCTGGTTCATACAGTCAGTGTATATCCATAAGGATTGTATCTCTGATCTACTACTGTGATTTCTGCAGGTTTTCATGTTCCCTCACTTTACCTTTTCAAATTATCCACAAGTACATATTGATAAATCAGGAACAGATTAGGCAAGCAAACCTGCTAAGTCAATTGTTATGGTTTGTAATTTTTATCTTTGTTTAGAGATGCAACTCCTATTGCAAAGGAACCTTGCAAATTATTTCTAAGTGATATGGAACAGTATGTCATTACATGTTTTACCTCAGATGATAAGTATTTGATTGAATACTGATGTAATTCCGGGGTGTTTTCTGTTTTCATTTGGGCTACTGGCGCTTGGGCAGGTGGCCTTAGTTGTGCTCTTGTTTGTTGGCTTGCTTGGCCCTCATGGCAGTCTGGGTGACGGTGGACAGGGAGGATCGCGAGACGCTGGCCGTTTCCACCATCTCGATGTCCTTACATGTGAGACAGGCAACCAGTTTGTGACGTGAGGCACTGGCTGCAAAGAAGAACTCATGGGACACCCCTGCCAGAACTGCTCCCAGCACCGGTCCGATCCAGTACACCTTTCAGAAAGCAAGGGTTGGGGGGGGCATATTTACACTTTTAACTCAAGGGAAAGGAATGCTAATATTGTACAATTCAGTGCACAGTCAACCTCAGTGACTGCTGCTACTACTATTCCTATGGCCACAGATGCTGCCAACACTACCTCCTATATGGCTTCTGTTGCTTATGGTCATACTACAATTGCTGCTAGGACTACTTCCGATAATAATTATAATAATATTGATGTATACTTCAGTTTTTCTTGATTACACAAGACACAATGAAACAAGAATGCACTTGATCTTCGTCATCACCTTCTTAGGCCTTCAATAACCCTAACCCTTCACTTGCAAATGTATTAACATTTTTTCACTGCTTTCACACATTTTCACAACTGTTTTCAAAACAGTCAACAGATCTCATAAAAGATCCAAAATCCTATTAAATTTAATTGTGACCAACAGAATGAACATTTAGTGACAGCTGAAATACTGTAGCTCTCATAAGTGTAAATCTTTTCTGTACCCGTATTAAATGTCTATGTACAATTGTTAAATCAACAATCAGTTCTTAAACATCCATAAAAGATGTCACCTCTAGGCTGCTATCTGCAGGTCAACAAATCAACAGACCACATGTTTTGGATGAAATTCAGTTAACTGTAATTGATTACACCGCCAATCATGTCAATCAATTGAGTTGAGACACTGTGGTATCAACAAATGACGTGGGCAAGAAGCATAAATGAAGATTGTACCAATTCACAGTGATAGTGTCAGTAATGCTGTGTGATTCCTTGTTTTCTGTCATGTTATTTTTGTTTTCGTTTCTCTGTCCATGTACCTGTTTTGGTTTTCCTTTTCTTTGCCATGCCTTCCTCATTACCTGCTCTGATTGCTCATGTGTTTAACCTGCTCTGTTCCGCACCTGTGTCTCATTTGCTCATTTGTCTGTGTATTTACCCTTTTTTGTTCCTTAGTTCTTCGCGAGTTCATCTCAGTGAGTTTCCTGTTATGCTACGAGACTTTTGTATCTGTTCTGCCTGCCTGATTTTCAACCTGTCTTTGTTCCTTGATTTTTCGAGTTTTGGATTGTGTTTTTGTGCTTTTGCCAGGTCTGTCTGGTTGTGAACTTTGCCTGCTATTCAGACCTAGATTCCTGGACTGTGATTCTGTACCATTGCTGTGCCTTCCTGGTTATCGACCCATGCCTGTACCTGACCCTGATTTTGGATTTTGAACTTGGCATTGTTTAATAAACTTCCCCTGCATCATACGTCCGTGTCTAAGTCTGCTTCTGAGTCCTGAGTGAGTGGAGTATTTTATAAACCAGGTGACATTTTGGTCAGTGAGCTTCTGTTCAGGCCTGTGTGTCTTGAAAAGTGTTTTGAAAATGTGATTTATGAATGGAAAAATGTGTTTAAGCAAATAAGAAAAACCGCCTTATTACTGTTGTTTTTGCTGTTGTTATTTCTGATGGTAAGGATCGAGGATGTGATGTTTAAGCAGTGTAGGACCTGCTTTAGTGGCCATGGTTTGGAGCCTTACCCAGTGGTGTTCCCACACCCCAGTGATGATTGCAGGCCCCAGGGATCGGGCGGGGTTCATGCTGCCCCCAGAGAAACGGCCCTGGGGAGATATATAATGATACATAACCATATCTTTTCATAAGAGGGTATGTTGCTTAAAAGAAAGGACAGGTGGTATAAGGCCCCTGAGCAGGAGTGTCTTTGGAAGCCCTTCCGAGGGACACACACAGAACCACTACAAAAAGCTGATGCTGTAAGAGTATGTGACTGTACCGTGTAGCAGCAAAACAATGCAATCACTAACTAAATGAGTAATATTTAAAAACAATACAATCACTAACAAAATGAGTAATATTTAAAAACAACACGATCACTAACTAAATGAGTAATATTTAAAAACTATGCAGTCACTAACTGATCACCAAGTTATCGAGAGATTGTCATTTTAAATTTAAACTTTATGTTGAAGACATACTATGTTGTATGTTTACCTTGTTGTCTTTCCCTTATTCTGCTGGCAAGTGTGGAACCAGAGACAACATTACATTACTGACATACAACTTGACACCTTAAATGTGCAGTTTTGTTGCCAGAGCACCAATAAAACTGCAGCCGTGAATGCAGTGAATCAGCGTGTGGTTTCTCCAAGAGAAGTGGCGCAAAACGAGGGCCTACATCTGATCACTTTGGCTATGTTTATTACCTTGAGTGGCCACCAGGTGACTACTGATAGCTATCTATGGCATGGCTTCATAGATGTGACATATTAACCAGTCAGCCTAGTCAAGTAGTTAAGGAGATATCACTATCTAGCTACCTAATGTTAGCCACAATGTTGCTAAAGCATCCTGTCCTTTCATTGTTTCATTGTTTGTGATAAAACTATAGCATAAATATTTACACCGGAAAAGAGAAGAGCTTAAATGCAATTCTCACACGGAATCCATTTTTGCCAACAAGAAGGCATGGTGATACATAACCATAAGAAATGTTTGCTTAAGAAAATGACAGGACTAATTTGTCACCGTCAGAGCTGTCTCTATCAATGGCTTTGCAGCACATGCATAAGCGCTCTGTCTGTGGTTTGGGTCCTCGGTCAGAGCTGTCTCTATCAATGGCTTTGCAGCACATGCATAAGCGCTCTGTCTGTGGTTTGGGTCCTCGGTCAGAGCTGTCTCTATCAATGGCTTTGCAGCACATGCATAAGCGCTCTGTCTGTGGTTTGGGTCCTCGGTCAGAGCTGTCTCTATCAATGGCTTTGCAGCACATGCATAAGCGCTCTGTCTGTGGTTTGGGTCCTCGGGTCAGAGCTGTCTCTATCAATGGCTTTGCAGCACATGCATAAGCGCTCTGTCTGTGGTTTGGGTCCTCGGGTCAGAGCTGTCTCTATCAATGGCTTTGCAGCACATGCATAAGCGCTCTGTCTGTGGTTTGGGTCCTCGGGTCAGAGCTGTCTCTATCAATGGCTTTGCAGCACATGCATAAGCGCTCTGTCTGTGGTTTGGGTCCTCGGGTCAGAGCTGTCTCTATCAATGGCTTTGCAGCACATGCATAAGCGCTCTGTCTGTGGTTTGGGTCCTCGGGTCAGAGCTGTCTCTATCAATGGCTTTGCAGCACATGCATAAGCGCTCTGTCTGTGGTTTGGGTCCTCGGGTCAGAGCTGTCTCTATCAATGGCTTTGCAGCACATGCATAAGCGCTCTGTCTGTGGTTTGGGTCCTCGGGTCAGAGCTGTCTCTATCAATGGCTTTGCAGCACATGCATAAGCGCTCTGTCTGTGGTTTGGGTCCTCGGGTCAGAGCTGTCTCTATCAATGGCTTTGCAGCACATGCATAAGCGCTCTGTCTGTGGTTTGGGTCCTCGGGTCAGAGCTGTCTCTATCAATGGCTTTGCAGCACATGCATAAGCGCTCTGTCTGTGGTTTGGGTCCTCGGGTCAGAGCTGTCTCTATCAATGGCTTTGCAGCACATGCATAAGCGCTCTGTCTGTGGTTTGGGTCCTCGGGTCAGAGCTGTCTCTATCAATGGCTTTGCAGCACATGCATAAGCGCTCTGTCTGTGGTTTGGGTCCTCGGGTCAGAGCTGTCTCTATCAATGGCTTTGCAGCACATGCATAAGCGCTCTGTCTGTGGTTTGGGTCCTCGGGTCAGAGCTGTCTCTATCAATGGCTTTGCAGCACATGCATAAGCGCTCTGTCTGTGGTTTGGGTCCTCGGGTCAGAGCTGTCTCTATCAATGGCTTTGCAGCACATGCATAAGCGCTCTGTCTGTGGTTTGGGTCCTCGGGTCAGAGCTGTCTCTATCAATGGCTTTGCAGCACATGCATAAGCGCTCTGTCTGTGGTTTGGGTCCTCGGGTCAGAGCTGTCTCTATCAATGGCTTTGCAGCACATGCATAAGCGCTCTGTCTGTGGTTTGGGTCCTCGGGTCAGAGCTGTCTCTATCAATGGCTTTGCAGCACATGCATAAGCGCTCTGTCTGTGGTTTGGGTCCTCGGGTCAGAGCTGTCTCTATCAATGGCTTTGCAGCACATGCATAAGCGCTCTGTCTGTGGTTTGGGTCCTCGGGTCAGAGCTGTCTCTATCAATGGCTTTGCAGCACATGCATAAGCGCTCTGTCTGTGGTTTGGGTCCTCGGGTCAGAGCTGTCTCTATCAATGGCTTTGCAGCACATGCATAAGCGCTCTGTCTGTGGTTTGGGTCCTCGGGTCAGAGCTGTCTCTATCAATGGCTTTGCAGCACATGCATAAGCGCTCTGTCTGTGGTTTGGGTCCTCGGGTCAGAGCTGTCTCTATCAATGGCTTTGCAGCACATGCATAAGCGCTCTGTCTGTGGTTTGGGTCCTCGGGTCAGAGCTGTCTCTATCAATGGCTTTGCAGCACATGCATAAGCGCTCTGTCTGTGGTTTGGGTCCTCGGGACAGAGCTGTCTCTATCAATGGCTTTGCAGCACATGCATAAGCGCTCTGTCTGTGGTTTGGGTCCTCGGGTCAGAGCTGTCTCTATCAATGGCTTTGCAGCACATGCATAAGCGCTCTGACTGTGGTTTGGGTCCTCGGGTCAGAGCTGTCTCTATCAATGGCTTTGCAGCACATGCATAAGCGCTCTGTCTGTGGTTTGGGTCCTCGGGTCAGAGCTGTCTCTATCAATGGCTTTGCAGCACATGCATAAGCGCTCTGTCTGTGGTTTGGGTCCTCGGGTCAGAGCTGTCTCTATCAATGGCTTTGCAGCACATGCATAAGCGCTCTGTCTGTGGTTTGGGTCCTCGGGTCAGAGCTGTCTCTATCAATGGCTTTGCAGCACATGCATAAGCGCTCTGTCTGTGGTTTGGGTCCTCGGGTCAGAGCTGTCTCTATCAATGGCTTTGCAGCACATGCATAAGCGCTCTGTCTGTGGTTTGGGTCCTCGGGTCAGAGCTGTCTCTATCAATGGCTTTGCAGCACATGCATAAGCGCTCTGTCTGTGGTTTGGGTCCTCGGGTCAGAGCTGTCTCTATCAATGGCTTTGCAGCACATGCATAAGCGCTCTGTCTGTGGTTTGGGTCCTCGGGTCAGAGCTGTCTCTATCAATGGCTTTGCAGCACATGCATAAGCGCTCTGTCTGTGGTTTGGGTCCTCGGGTCAGAGCTGTCTCTATCAATGGCTTTGCAGCACATGCATAAGCGCTCTGTCTGTGGTTTGGGTCCTCGGGTCAGAGCTGTCTCTATCAATGGCTTTGCAGCACATGCATAAGCGCTCTGTCTGTGGTTTGGGTCCTCGGGTCAGAGCTGTCTCTATCAATGGCTTTGCAGCACATGCATAAGCGCTCTGTCTGTGGTTTGGGTCCTCGGGTCAGAGCTGTCTCTATCAATGGCTTTGCAGCACATGCATAAGCGCTCTGTCTGTGGTTTGGGTCCTCGGGTCAGAGCTGTCTCTATCAATGGCTTTGCAGCACATGCATAAGCGCTCTGTCTGTGGTTTGGGTCCTCGGGTCAGAGCTGTCTCTATCAATGGCTTTGCAGCACATGCATAAGCGCTCTGTCTGTGGTTTGGGTCCTCGGGTCAGAGCTGTCTCTATCAATGGCTTTGCAGCACATGCATAAGCGCTCTGTCTGTGGTTTGGGTCCTCGGTGGGCAGAACAGCGGGAGATGTATTGCTTAGTGTTGCACAGAAATGTTGAGAAATTAATTAAATGTTAAAAGTATAACATTTTATTTTCAAGAGGAATTTAGGAAATTCTTAATTTGTGATTGTTTTTAACTAGGTTGTTTAGCAAGTTTGTAGTCTCTAGGGGAGTCCTGATCTATTCGATCACCTTGGCACTTGGGACTTTACCCCTCTCTAGGTTTATCTTCGCACTTTTTGTACTGTTCTTATGCACTTTGCCTTGTAAGTCGCTCTGGATAAGAGCGTCTAACAAATGCCCATAATGTAATGTAATGTAATGTAAGATAATGTCAGTAGGACATGGTATTCTGTTGGTTAAATGTATTGCAATGCACAGTCAAAAGCTCAAACCTGGGGAAACTTTCTAGTTGGACTGCAAGTTTTTGGGGACTGCACTGTATGGCAACACATTTCCTCCAAAAAAAGTAAAACACTACTCCAGCTGTGCCCTAAAAATGTATATTTGAACTTAGGGAGCAAAAAGCCACATAATTTGAATGGGCTTCATATCACATGCCAAATGAAATTAGCAGGAGTCTAATTTTTAGGCTGGAAGAAGGTGTTAGTGGATTAGTGTTATGGGCTGTGGAGGGCCAGAGGCTCCAGTGGTCAGAGGGAACTGTAGGGGTTGAGGGCCCACAGACTCAAGCACTATCTGCCTATATGTAAACTTTGCATTCACATAAAACTGTCCCCAGGCTTTGCAGCATGAAATGCCAAAACAGAGCAACATTGGCAAAGACCAGTGCTTCTTGATCCTTTTTGACTGCACAACTTCAAAGATATTACTAAAAATAAAAGTAAAGTTAATGCACTACTACATTAACTCACTGTAGCAACCAACAACTGGTTACACTTATTCAGTGGCAGACATCATCTTCAGCAAAAACATGATGGACAAGGAATTCAACTTAAAACCTTGTCCCTTCTAAAGATGTTTTGGGATAACTTGCTATGTTATTGAATTAAGTTAATAAAGAAGAAGTAAAATATTAATCTTCTGAATTGTGGTAACTGCTAACTCTGAACTATATTTGGTAGTATACTTTACTATATATGGTAAAGGCTATAAAACACCCGTAAAACCAGTCATGACAGGATATTGTAGTCAAAATAATTTATTCATAATGACCACTGTATACATTACCATAGTGTTATGGAAATGTTGTGTAATAGACTGTGATGACTATGTCAGTTGTGTCAGGCATAAGTAGGCCATATTTTAAAACACGCGGAACAGAATGGGGACAGCATCTCACCGCAGTCAGAACACCAGCCACCACTGAGAATCCAATGGCCAGATTTCCCGGCTCAGCGCCCTCCCTCCGTCGTTGTTCCTCCACCGAGAAGATGGTGAAGACCAGCTGGAATGTGGCGAGGGCCTCCATGCCCACAGCCTGGCCTGCATTGCCCTCTGAGGACACCTACAGGGAGACAGGTCACATAGGTCACAGTCACATACACACACATACCACACACATACACACACAATCACAGCAAACACACACACACAAGCTCACCTTGTTGACATTGGACTCGGCAGCACACACACATACACACGCGCACACACACACATACACACACATGCTCACCTTGTTGATGTAGCACTTGGCAGCACACACACACGCACACACACACAGACACACACGCACACGCATGTGCACACACACACACTCACCTTGTTGATGTAGCACTTGGCAGCACACACACACGCACACAAACATATATACACACACGCTCACCTTGTTGACCTAGCACTCGGCAGCACACACACACATGCACACATGCACACACACAAACATATATACACACACACTCACCTTGTTGACGTAGCACTCGGCAGCAGATTTGAATGGCAGAGCCAGGTACAGGATACCGGCTGCCAGTGTGGCCCCCACACACTGGCCCAGGACATAAGCCCCAGCCCTCAGGAGGTCCAGCCTGCGGGTGGCTAGGAAGGCCAGTGTCACCGCTGGGTTCACCTGGAGAACATGAGCACAAACAGCCCCAATGGCCAATGCCTCAGTCAGGCAAACAGCCCCAACAGCCAGAGTCTCACTGTTGGTCATAAATCTCAATGTGAATTCTGGGGTAAAATTAAAGGACAACTCATTAAAAAAAAAAAAAAACCTCAATTCAGTGATCCAATCACACGTATCCAAAACTGAAACTATTCACAAGGAGAGAAGGAACACATATTATAAATTACATATAGACACACAGAGCAAATATTATTCCTTATGGACAGAGGTACTTCTCACTAGCATTTGTCTTCTGACTAACCCCTTACTGTGCCCTCATATACTGCCCTACCCCCCTTATTCACCTGGGCCCCGCTGATGTCCCCGAAACAGTACCCCAGGCTCACAGTCACCAGACCTCCAGCCAAGGCAGGGTAGATGGGCCCCTGAGCAACAGCCCCAGGGCCGGGCACTGTGGAGCCCAACATGGCCGATACGAACACCAGGGACCCCAGCATCTCTGCCAGCAGGGCACGCCAGAACTGCCTCCTGCGCAACTCCTGCACAGCAACAGGACACAGAACATCAATCAATCTCATTTTATATTCATTGCAATTTCCTAACAGGTTGCAAGGGCAAAAATTTGGAAAGGGAAGTTAAAGAATTGAAAAACACCCGACAATCAATGTAGGAAAGGCCTGGGAGTGCGGTCGCTGAGCTGTGAGTGTGATCACTCTGCTGTGAGTGCGATCACTCCGCTCTGAGTGTGGTCGCTGAGCTGTGAGTGTGGTCACTCTGCTGAGAGTGCGGTCGCTGAGCTGTGAGTGTGGTCACTCTGCTGAGAGTGTGGTCGCTGAGCTGTGAGTGTGGTCACTCTGCTGAGAGTGCGGTCGCTGAGCCGTGGGTGTGGTCGCTGAGCTGTGAGTGCGGTTGCGCTGCTGTGAGGGCCAGCGGCCTGATTGGAAGCAGAAACTGTGTTTGAATGTGTCAGTGGGTCTGGATCTGGTTGCCATGCCTGTCACCAAGGTGATTACATCACCACACTTAGGGCTATGGAGAGTGATGGAGCTCTTTGTTGTCTGAGCAGTCCTTACACTCACAATCAAAGGCCAGATAATTTATTTAATCCCACACAGAGACTCAATTAACATGTGGAGATGCAAGCAGGACTCCATCAGTCTCTCCCAAAGCACAGATCCCCAGCAGACTCCACAGGGGTCCCCTGGCTTTGTTTACCTAATATGACCTCTCTCCTTTTCTGAGCGAAGGTTTTCAGTGAAGGTTAAACATTCAATTCCAGTAGTACATTGTGAGTTTAGAAAATATAAGATGTCTAAATTGTACAACCAAATGCAAAGGTTATTGAACCATTTGACTGTCATACTGATACAAAAACTAAATTAAATTTCTTTGCTCCTGTTAATTACTTGGGTTTTACCTCCAAATACCTCAGCCATGCCATATAGAGGGCTAAAAAAGACATCTAAATAAAAACAAGTCCAGCAAGTTTTTCAACTTGATTTGGTAAATCAAATTAAGCGATTGCTATCTACACACACCGTTACAGGATCAATCCCTGCAGTCTTCTGCATCACCTCTGTCCTGTTTCTTTTGATTCTGAGCTCCTGTTTGATCTCACCTCTTCAGAAATCCAACCAAAGGTATATAGAGCAAGTGCAAATTACCGAGCCAAGTTCCACCCACAATTCAGTGGTTATGAAAGCGCAGCAGCCTGGCTGTCAGAGGCACCTGCCCCACCTCTCCCTCTGAGCATTGCACCGGGACAGCTCCATCTCACCTCCGCTGCCCGCCATGGCTGGGGCTGCAGGCTGAGCTTCAGGTTGGGCTGCAGGAGAAGCCTGTCTTACCTCTCGAAGTGTCATGTTGAGTGCAGTCTCCAAGTGTCTGTCTGTGTCTCTGCGTCTGTCCGTCTGTCCAGCATGTGGGGCTGTGTCTCTGGAGACAAGTGCTCTTCAATGGCAGCCCTACACAATCTGAGCTGAACTGTCTCCTCCCCTAGACATCCCTGTCCTTGCAGCCCTTAAAGGCAAACTCCCCCCTATCCTACCCCATCCCCCCCCCGCACCACTCTTCACTCTTCTGATCCTGCCATGTTTTCAGCCTCATCACCTCGTGCCATGCAGACTCGTACAAAAGAGATATTTTCACATAGTAATACAGCAATTTCGGCAGTACAGTCCTAAATATTTATCACTACATTTTGTTTCTCATAGTTTGCGAATAAATGTATTATCTAATGTATCACTGGTTATCTCAAACTTGCATTCTCCTCAGGATTGGTATTAGTATGCATTATCACTGGTTATCTCAAACTTGCATTCTCCTCAGGATTGGTATTAGTATGCATTATCACTGGTTATCTCAAACTTGCATTCTCCTCAGGATTGGTATTAGTGTTGTTTGTTGTTGATGGATGACAAAAGGTATTAAATAGCTTGGAAACCTGTGTATTCATTTGCATCGGATATGGCTTTTGTGCATTAAGGCACAGAAATAAATATTATAAAAATGGCTGAATGTTATCCTTAATTTTGTGTTTCTGTTTAGTTTGCAATATTTTGAATATAATCCCTACACAATTTTTTCACCTTTTATGCCACATCATGAAAGATGTTGATTCAATCACATTCTTTATGAAATGTTATAGGCTATGTATATGGATAATTGTGGTTTGTTTCATACTTTTTTGCTATAGAAAAGCTGATACTATATACCATGATAATGTTTGACTGGGACTTGTCTATGAGGAGAATGTTTTGTGTTGTCTGTGTGCCACATGTATCCGAGCTTCACCCAAACACTTCTCTGTCACATACCGCTTAGCTGAAGCTTACAGTCCAGGTGGCTCAATAGTGTGTATTTTTTGGTTTATCAACTGACCAGATAGCTGTCATGCCGATTTAGTTACTTTTCTCCATTTAGTGGAAACTATACCAGCAATGAAACAAGACCTACAGGGCTTAAGACAGACAAAGTACTGAGGATCATAACAGCAAGGCTTTAATGAGAGAAGGGAGTAGTAAATAACGTTACAGTGTTACCAGTAAATAACATTCTGTGCCCCCATCCCCACCTACTTCTGCAGTACATTGGCCTTCTCTTTCTGCCTTTCATGAAAGTACTTGTTTGGTACAGCACACATTGCCATGGCGACATCCATTTTCATCCCTCCTGTTGCCATGGCACCTTTTGTGAAGGCACAACAGTAAATAATTTGCCCTCCCTTTCAGATAATATGACAAAGAAAGTGCATACACAAATGTAATGTTTCCAGCTCTAAAAATCAGCTGCTAAAATAAAAAAAGTTCATTAAGAGTGGAAGTTGCATTACCTCCTTTCAGCTGTTTGAATTTCTCAACTTATTGCCATGTGCCAAAGGGTTACTGATAAAGATTTTCTTTATTAATAATTTTCAGAGACTTATATATGTAAATTAAAAGATAAGTTCCTCTAACAACCTCCCACAAAAACATGTACTGTTCCTGATGATTCATCTTATTGTAATTTGCTCTGGTACACTATATATTAATTTGCTTTACTCATGACTACGTATCATACAATTTAATGTCAGGGTGACAAAATGACAAACTCTGTCCAGGTTCTGTTTTAGTTTAATTTTAATTTTAGTAAGTTTATAATTCTGTAGATTTTACCATCAAAACACATTTACAGGATCTGTAGTAATAGAGAACCACAGCATCATACTGTCTTTCAGGCCTGAGATCAATTGTAAAGCTTCTTTGTGACAACTTGTAAAAAGCCATACACAAATAAAATTGAATTGAACTGAACTGAACATACCAGGCTGTTTTTAATTAGCTCCAGCATTGCATAAATTATAACTGTATGAATCTGTATTTATATCATTTGGGGTCTCTCAACAAGACTCTTCTGGATTCTTATAGAGAATGTGTTCCTGAAATGCAAAGAACATTTGAAAAAATTGTATTCCTAGGTATGCACCATTGCTGCTTACTTCAAAAGAATGCCGCCTGAAGGTGAGAGAGGGAAATCCTGATTCTCTCTTCAGATTAATGCCAGAATAAGCAACAGGGGCACAATTCAGTGACTGCACTCACAGCTCAGCACAATTAAAATCTGGGAAATGACAGGACCGGGATGGTGAGCAGGCGCAGAGATGGCCCAGGTGGGTGTGAGATGTACAGGGACACTGATCTGGGGCCTGTGGAGGGGAGAGGGCTACTGATCTGGGGCCTATGGAGGGGAGAGGGCTACTGATCTGGGGCCTGTGGAGGGAGAGGGCTACTGATCTGGGGCCTGTGGAGGGGGGAGGGTCACAGATGAATGCTGCATGTAACACCACTCATTTACCTGGGGGCGCGGGTATGCATTCTGTTTTGGATTGGACACATACACATACAAAATTTGTACATATGCCCCCCTCCCCTCAATTCGGTAATATGTGAATGTGTGTGAAACCCCAATATTGGGTTAGGTGTGTGAGTGCGTGTACTCTGGGTGAGTGCAGAATGAGCTGGTTATGGCGAGCAGGACTGTGGCGTTGTGGGATGGATTACCCCCTGCACTGCATTTAACTCTGCTATTGTGGCACTAAGCCCTGGGCTCTGTTCAAAACCCGCTTGCGTGGGAGTTTTCGGTTTCCCCCAGGAGTGCTGACACTAACACAGCCAGCAGGGCCCTTACCCCCCTTTCCCCAAACTATGCCCCCTGAAACTCTCCCAAGAGTGCTGACACACCCAAACCTGGGAGCCATCTTACAGCATATAGCATCAGTATCACTCATTTGTCAGCCTAGGAGCCATATTAAGGAGTGCAGTGTTACCATAGCTCATGTGTTAGCCTGGGAGCCATATTAAGGAGTGCAGTGTTACCATAGCTCATGTGTTAGCCTGGGAGGCATATTAAGGAGTGCAGTGTTACCATAGCTCATGTGTTAGCCTGGGAGGCATATTAAGGAGTGCAGTGTTACCATAGCTCATGTGTTAGCCTGGGAGCCATATTAAGGAGTGCAGTGTTACCATAGCTCATGTGTTAGCCTGGGTGCCACATTAAGGAGTGCAGTGTTACCATAGCTCATGTGTTAGCCTGGGAGCCATATTAAGGAGTGCAGTGTTACCATAGCTCATGTGTTAGCCTGGGAGCCATATTAAGGAGTGCAGTGTTACCATAGCTCATGTGTTAGCCTGGGAGCCATATTAAGGAGTGCAGTGTTACCATAGCTCATGTGTTAGCCTGGGAGCCATATTAAGGAGTGCAGTGTTACCATAGCTCATGTGTTAGCCTGGGAGCCATATTAAGGAGTGCAGTGTTACCATAGCTCATGTGTTAGCCTGGGAGCCATATTAAGGAGTGCAGTGTTACCATAGCTCATGTGTTAGCCTGGGTGCCACATTAAGGAGTGCAGTGTTACCATAGCTCATGTGTTAGCCTGGGAGGCATATTAAGGAGTGCAGTGTTACCATAGCTCATGTGTTAGCCTGGGAGCCATATTAAGGAGTGCAGTGTTACCATAGCTCATGTGTTAGCCTGGGTGCTAGCTTAAGGTATATAGCATTAGCATAGCTTGTGGTAGACTGGGAGCCAGCTTAAGGTATATAGCATTAGCATAGCTTGTGGTGGCCTGGGGGCCAGCTTAAGGTATATAGCGTTAGCATTGCATTGCTAAGCACCTCCTGACTCAGGCAATATTAGAATTGACTAATTAAGGTCTCCATTTTCCACCTCTGACCCTGTTTCTGCTTTCCACTATTGGACAGTAAGGAGCATACGTGGGGCAGAGAATATGGAGCTGCAATGGGAGAAGCAATCAGTACTGGTGAACACGGAGCTATCTGCCACTCCAGGGCAGCTTTCAGCTGGGGCTGACAGGAACCCAGCAGGGCCATGTGCAGGAGACAGATGCTGCAGGGGCCACAGGCCAGCCTCGTCCTCCCCCTCCCACAGGCTCCCTTCCTCTGCCTTTACCAGGCTAAAGGAAGACCTCCTGGCAAAGCACAGCCAGCTCTGTGAGATTGTACATGGAATGCTAGCTGGAATAATTTCACTACTGATCTTGTTTTTCATCTATTTGATCACCTTTGGCACTTGGGACTTTACCCCTCTCTAGAGTTATCTTTTCACTTTTTGTACCATTCTTATGCACTTTTCCTTGTAAGTCGCTCTGGATAAGAGCATCTAACAAATACCTTTAATGTAATGTAATGTGTTTGAGTGACTACTTCTCCAAAGAGTGAGCTGTACGCTCACCTATTTCAAATGATTGTTTTACTCTTATTTGAAGCCCTTCAGAGTTTCTGTACTCAAAAAGGTCTCAATCTTAACCACACACATATATGTCTGCCATGTCTGCTGTACTGCAGCATGCACAGTTATCTCCACTATAACCTCCATGCTTGATTTCTTCCATTCATCTTTTATTAAATCGGGTTAGGTCAACTGAGAAATCAGTTGTTTTGCAGTGACAACATGGGTAGGGATTTCTAGGGACTATAAGGGTCATATACATATAAAAGTAATCCAAACACTTTTTTAAGTTATGAATTTTTGAAGTTTGGCCTTTGGAGATAAATTTAATCATTTTTGTATGTGTATCCTAAGCCTCACCAATTGCTTATTTTTCACTGGATTGGGTTGAAATTTGCACTGAACATCAAAGAAACCCAAAGGATAATTAGCAACATGTATTCATGTAAATAGCTGTTGCTGAATTTTTACAATAATCAAATAAAATCTAATTATAATTCTAATTTTTACAATAATCAAATAGAATCTAAAGTGTCAAAAAAATTAATACCTCCACTAGTTTTCACTTTCTTGCAAACAAATTTTCATTCTGTGTAGTATTAATATAGTTCTATCTCATCTAGAAGTCCTGCATAAAAAATTGAGTGCCACAGAACTTCCTAAACACAGCTTTCCGCAAACGGAGCTGAAAAACCCACTTCTTAACTATATTTTCCTAAGGAGGATTATTGTAATTTCCTTAACTTTTTTATGGTGCTAATATTCATTGCAGATATATAAAAAATAAAGATGTTATATTACTGCATTCAATAATGTTTTGAAAATAGCTAATTTCTCATTTTTCACTGGCTGTAATATTACATTCAGTGGTTTTATTTCATAGGTAGATATTTGTACTATGTTGCCTTCAAGGTTTTCTATCTCTGTGTGATACCTATTGAGCCTGTTTTTCATTGGGTTCAGGAAATTTGCATGTCACAGCTTGCAATGGCTTGGATTGCTGTCATTTAAGTGGCCAGATGTAGACAGACCACTGTAATGGGAATTTGCATGGGCCACCTTGCTCTTTTGAAATATCCCATGGGATCTTCAATGACCACTGTGAGTTGGGACCTGTTTAAACCTCCTATGAAGGACAACACCTTTTACATCACAGCATCCCCATCACCAACTGCTTAGCTTTAGTGCTAACCAAGCCCAGCCCAGCTTAGCTTCAGTACCAACCAAGCCCAGGCCCGCTAAGCTTCAGCGCAAACCAAGCCCAGCCCAGCTTAGCTTCAGTACCAACCAAAACCAGCCCCGCTTAGCTTCAGCGCAAACCAAGCCCAGCCCAGCTTAGCTTCAGTACTAACCAAGCCCAGGCCCGCTAAGCTTCAGCGCAAACCAAGCCCAGCCCAGCTTAGCTTCTGTGCTAACCAAACCCAGCCCTGCTTAGGTTCAGCATTAACCCAACCCGGCCCAGCTTAGCTTCAGTGCTAACCAAGCCCAGCCCAGCTTAGCTTCAGTACTAACCAAGCCCAGCCCCGTTTAGCTTCAGCGCAAACCAAGCCCAGCCCAGCTTAGCTTCTGTACTAACCAAACGCCGCCCTGGTTAGCTTCAGCATTAACCCAACCCAGCCCTGCTTAGCTTCAGCATTAACCCAACCCAGCCCTGCTTAGCTTCAGTACTAACCAAACCCAGCCCTGCTTAACTTCAGCACAAACCAAACCCAGCCCTGCTTAGCTTCAGTACTAACCAAACCCAGCCCTGCTTAGCTTCAGTACTAACCAGGCCCAGCCCTGCTTAGCTTCAGCACTAACCAAACCCAGCCCTGCTTAACTTCAGCACAAACCAAACCCAGCCCAGCTTAGCTTCAGTACCAACCAAGCCCAGCCCTGCTTAGCTTCAGCGCTAACCAAACCCAGCCCTGCTTAACTTCAGCAGTTCAATAGCACAACACTTCTGGACGGTATAGCTGCAGTTCTAATTATATGACCACCCTTCTTTACTGGACAGCTTTTGAGTACATCATGTTACTATAATAATATTCATATAAATCTGCCATTCAATACTTGGTTAACGTCTGAGGTGACCAGGGCTGACTGTCCTCCATAACCTCCCTGCAGTATGTGCTTCTGAGCTGCTAAAGGTGCTGCTTAGGGAACAGACCCTGCTGCAGTTTATGCATGACAGACAGAGGGCGCCATGTTACTATCCACTGCACCTGACACATACACTTGCAATAGGAAGGTCACTTATCACATAATGGAAGCACAATGAACATTTACAAAGGGGTCATGATATTCTTATGAAAGAATCAAAGCTCCTCTATAGGCCTGTGCACACATTGTGCTGTAGTTGCTAGTGAGTGCTGCACTGTGCAAACACTCTGCAGAACACACCAGTGAGCTTCAGTAAGAACCTGCCCAACTGGCTGCTTCCAAAAGCCACTCACTAATGACATCACACTATGTTTCCTGCAGTCTCCGACTTGCACAATGGCAGTGAAAGGCTAAGCCTCAGTTTGATATTCATTATCTGAACCTTCTGTCAGGGAAATGGGAATGTCTGTGGGCTTTGGAGAGAATAATTTATCTTTAGAAACCTATAACTATGCAAATTAGGCGGCAAGGTATCACAGATCAAAGGTACTGGTACATCCTGACTTGATTCAGGAAACGCTTGTCCCAGTTGGTGTAAATACTACTGCAGCTGGATGTGTGATGGGCCATATTAGTGTGTGTGACATGACACATGACACACAAGTCTGACTGTGTGTGTGTGACCCCCACATGGCACATGACTGTGTGTGTGTGTGACCCCCACATGACACACAAGTCTGACCGTGTGTGTGTGTGAGACCCTGACACGATACACAAGTCTGACCTTGTGTGTGTGTGTGTGTGTAAGAGACCCTCATATAACACACGGGTCTGACCATATGCGTGTGCGCAACTTCAGTGAGGGAATCTAGTAAGAAGAATCAGCACAATGAGTTCCAGATTTCCCCCAAAGTTCAGGTTTCCTCCAAATTCATACCACAAAAAAGATATGGGAGCATCCAGTTAGAGTCCTTATCTTACGGATGCAATTTTTTAATTTGCAAATTTAACTCAATTTAAGAATTCATGTTTCAACAATCATGCTGGAACTAAAGGTGCTAAAATAAGAAATCTCCACAGCAACACCGACCCAGGGGGATGCCATCATCTAAACCCAGGGGTGAGCAGCAGGAAACGGGAACCACTGAGACCAAAGATCCCCTGCTGCTCTTACTGAGACAACAAATCAAAGAGCAAAAACGTGAAGGACTTGGAGAAGCAGGTCACGGAGTAATAATATACAAAGAGACTGATTACTGGAGGATTCGAAGAGAAGCTTTTGTTTCCAGATGGACTTCATTTCTAGATCTAACAGGCTCACAGAGCCTCAACATAAAAGCTGGGACATGACTTGGCACCAAGGTCTATTTTTTAAATCTTTCTACATCTTGAAGTTAAAGAAAACATCGTTGAAAAGGGAAAAGAAAGTTCACATAAAAGAATAACACATATTTTTCAATCACAATAATGAAAATGAGGTGATGCGGACACACCCAGTCTACAGAAGGATCACACAGTTCAGGGAGAGAGTATCCCTTTCCAGAATCCTTCATGCATCCAGCAGGGCACAGAGCTGAGAAAGCAGGGATTCCCTTCCATACACCTGCAGGAACACATACAGGTGGTGCCATTGTATTAGCACAGCAATTAACTGAATACAAGAATATCAATGGGCAATTCACTAACCAACAACCAAATTACTTTTAGTAAAGAAATAAGGGGGAGAAATAATGAAACAACTTGATGCTAGTGGGCCCCACAGGGTCCTTAGGTCTAATAAAAAAATCCATTCATAGCCTTTGTAGATGTTCACAAGACCCATTTCCCACTGCATAGAGAAACATCACTGCAAGGGAAGAGCCCAAACCAGCCCACACACATACAACCAAATGTGAGTCTCAACTTTATTATAAAGATGGAGACAATAAAAAAGCATCCCACTGCATTTTAACACAAACAGATGTCCAGCCGATGACAGGCTGATAGGTCAACATACAAACTATGTGCATAATATGTGTTTTACTTTAACTACACTTGCATTAATTTGACAGTGCAAATACGATTTGGTCTTCTAACAGTATGATTTCATACATACAAAGCATCCAAAGAATCAGAAGCCTGAAATATGGCTTTGAACCCTGCACATGCTGCCCTCCTTTACCTTTAATGACCTGCAACGGCAGAACTGCAAGTGCTGTTGTCTCTTTGGCTCAAATAAAGGCCAGTAAAACCAGTGAACCAAAAACTAAAAGATGAATGTAAAAGATATAAGATTAAAGAAAAGTGAATATTTCATTTAAATGCACTTTTCAATTTGAATTTATTTAATAAAAATGCACAAAGTATCACAACAGCGTTTTAGGGGATGAGTATACAATTTTCATTCATCAGGAGGAAAAAGCTTACATTTACACTGCTAAATCAGTTTTTTTTTTTAAATCACTGTGTGCATGCATGTAGGGGTATTCCTGTATATTTGTGTGTGTGTGTGTGTGTGTGTGGGGGGGGGGCATGCCTGTGGGGAACAGCCATATTTGAGCTTCTGTTTACACATGGAAGAAACCCTTTCAATATCCATGTATTTGTTCTCTTATACAGTGCATATTAACCAATAAAAGCTTGTAGTTGAAAGAGATTAAAATGGAGAATACCCTTGTGATGAGAAAAAATACATACTACCTGAAACTAATTTGAAAAACAAGTGAACACTGCAGCATTTATGTAAGTACAAACCGCTGTTCATGAACAGTATTTGTTAACTTGTACTGTAGCTGTGAAAAAAGGAATAACAGTTTATGCCCCAACTTCATCCTTTGACTAAAATGACGGTTCCATTTACACTGCGAACACCACTGAGAAAATGCTGAGGGACAAACTTTAATCTAAGCTAATCCTTCACCATTATCTTCTTTCCTTAACAGAGATTAAAGCACAACTCCAACAGAGCCTGAGCCATCCGTCACCATGGGAGATAATGTTTCCTCTGGGAGAGTCTGGACATGGGTCACTGCTGCACTGTTTCATACGAAGTGGGCAGGCTGAGAGGCAGTGGGGTAAAGCAGGGCACTCATGGCCCAAAGACCTGCTGCCCACACGCTTTGGGGAAAAACTGCTTTTGAAGATGCAAACAGGGTTTTATGGCCACAAACCGGTATGTATTTTTGTCCTTTTCAGATTTGTTGTGTGACAATTCTTCCTCCCAGGTGTGAAAGATTCCTTTCCCTCACTCTAGATCGGGCATCTCTGAAAATGAGACACAGTGTATCAATCACACATGCTCAGTGTGACAGTGAATTAAACACACACTCAGTGTGATATTACACTAAACACACACACACACACACACACACACACGCAGACAGTGTGACAAATCAAAGACACACACGGAGACACAGTGTGACAGTGTATCAAACACACGCACTAAGCCATACTCACTTTCATCGTCACTGTCGGCAGAATCCTGCTGATGACCAGTAAAAAGAAAAGGAAATTAAGAACCAAAATCCAAAATACACAACCCTCAGATACTTTAATAATAAGCTAATCAATTTCAAGAACATTTGAAAAGTTTAAAATTCTCTGCATATTTTCAGTAATGTTGTGTTTTTAAAGTATAGTACTGTTGTGTTCCTACTCAGGATGGGTAGGTAAAGTTTATTCATGGGCATCTCTATGGAGATCAAGTCCATTTTAGTCATCTACCATGCCATTCTTTTTTTCTGTTGTGAGGAGGATTTCAGTATCTCAGCTGTAATAATGTCAGAAATGCAAAAGAACTCATCAAAACATCAGAGCTATGACACATCAGCCATTTATCAGGGTTCTTGTTCCAGACATTTTCCAGAATGTGTTTTTATTTTCCAGACTACACTCTCAATATTCAGCTGTCTTGGTATTTGCAAAGGTGTTTACAGGCATTTCAATAAATTATGCCATTTAAATACAGCAAACACAACAGCACTGTCTTCTTTAAAGAACTCAAAAGCTTCATGTGTGGTTCATACTTTTTCCAGGTGTGGAAGGGTGTTTTTAAATTTCATTGCTTCCCAGAACTTCCAGACCTGCATGAGAACCCTGTCTATGACTCATGAACAGAATCCTTTGGGGGTATCCATGACCCTAACAACATTTCATCAGAATCTCACATCGTCTGCAGCGTCCACATCCGGCAGGTCGTCCTCTCCCCCCATGGTGCTCATCATCTGCAATGAGAACAGGACACCTTTCAGCCCAGACACCCCTGCTAACAAGGGCCCCAAAACCCTGCTCAGAGGGGCCCCAAAGCCCTGCTCAGAGGGGCCCGAAACCCTGCTCAGAGGGGCCCCAAAACCTGGCTCACAACGGCCCCAAAACCCTGCTCACAGGGGCCCAAAACCCTGCTCACAGGGGCCCCAAAACCCTGCTCACAGGGGCCCCAAAACCCTGCTCACAGGGGCCCGAAACCCCTGCTCACAGGGGCCCCAAAACCCTGCTCAGAGGGGCCCAAAACCCCTGCTAACAAGGGCCCCAAAACCCTGCTCAGAGGGGCCCCAAAACCCTGCTAACAAGGGCCCCAAAACCCTGCTCAGAGGGGCCAGAAACCCTGGGCTCACAGGGGACCAGCTGTGTGATATACATTACATTTTGTTAAGAAAAAGAATCAACACATTTCCATTGCATGAAAACAAATGCATTTTTAATAGGTTAACCCAGGCTAGAAAACATTTAAGGAAAAAGACTACAACTGGCACATAAATGAATTGGGGTCACCCAGCAAACTGGATGGCAACTTTTCCTGAAACAGCTGGACTTAATCTGCTATGTTTTTATGCTGAGACAAAATAGGACTAATGTTTTCATTACTTAAGACTGTATGGGTGTGCATGTTTGAAGTCTGTCTTTTGGTTCCTGTCTGGTTCAATTATGTTTCACTCTCCAAGTTTGGTTTCAAAAACAGAAGATGGCAACGCTCACTAAACCACCTCAAATTCACTTGCTGGCATATCCTACCATCATGCTCTCCTCTGTCTGACAGTGAGCTCACTGCAGCAGCATTAAAGCCCTCGTACCTCTGAGAAGCGGTCAAAATTGGACAGCTCTTCATCAGAGTCATCCTCCCAGTCCTTCCAGTTGTTGAAGTCCACACTGAGCCAGTTTAACTGTGGAGCACAGAGAAGCAGTGAGGGGGACACAGGCGCAGAACTCCCTGCAATGCAGGGGAAATCACCGGCAATGACTGGACAGCATCACAACACACAAAACAGCGTTTCTCAAACTATGGGCCGTGGACCATCGTGATGGCAATATGTGGATTATCGTGATGGCAATATGCGATGTGATAAACCAAAGATTTGTATTTAATAAATTTCAATTATTTTTAAATATATTTAATACCTGAAATAATGACATTTCCAATGTGCATGTTTCCTGTTTTTCCTGGGTAAAGAAACATCACTCCCAACTTCTCAGTGACCAGTAAATCTTTCCTGCATATCACCTCAGACTAAGTGTGGTCGTCACATGCAAAACTGAAATACTGCCACACAACCAACGTGCTTCGTTTTCTCCCTGCTCGTTTTGCACGTCATCGGTGTGCACACATCTACATCAAGAGCCAGTTGTGCACTCGTGACTATCCTCTGCTCTCTGTGTTTCTGTACAGTTGTCGGCTTATTAAAAGAACATTAAATCATTGTAATATGCTTATGCAATAAATTCACTATTTTAAATTCGTATTTCAAAAAATGTGATACCGTACAGCCCTACTAGCCGACATAAGCTGGTACGACTAACGCGGGTAACATCAACTAGTTAATGCTACGCACTAATGACAGATAATCACCACTGGCAGTCATCCTCAACTACAGCAGCTTACACGCTGCTCCCACCATGGCCCTAAGTGTAATCGGCTTTACATGACTACACATAACCATCACTGGCAGTGATGGAGATTCAACATCAGATACCCAATCACCACTGATAATGCACAAATGTGTGACTTGTTATTTATTTGAAGAATCCTGCGATCAATGTGATATTTGGTTGCCTGTCAGGTTGACTGTTTTATTTTTGTCTCAGTCAAACAAAACATTTTTTTTTTTTTTTACCAGTCACATGTCCATATGAAACCCTCCCTGCAGGCCACAACAGCACTCCTACAAACCTTGGCCTTCTCTTTGGTTAGCCTGGGCCACGACTTTCCGGGTTCTGCTTTCCGTAAACAGCACAGCACTGACCGATCTGTCCGTTTGTGTTTGGAGTCCTGTCAGAGACAATACAGAACAAACACTCAACTTTAATGCAAAGCTTTTCTGCGTAGGAATTTATATAACTAGAGATAGAGGAAAAAAAAAAAAACTTACATTTTGATCAATTGCTTCAAAAAGGTCAATTTCATTCTGATGTTTGGTGTTATCTGTTCCACCAAAACAACTGAAAAGAGAGAGATTCCCACTCACATTTAGAACAATAAAAGCACAAGTTCTGTACTAGCTGACAAACCATTAACATCCATCTTCAAAGCAGTAAATTACTTTTAGGAAAGAAGAAAACAAAAGGCAACCAAAAGTAAAGATTAAAATTCAACAGCTATGATTTCTGCCTTGCCTTCAGTTGGCACGCCGAAGTAGGACTACTTTGGAGTTATCACTGAGGATGACTCATCGCAGGCCAAGTATATATGCAACGTGTGCCTTCAATACCACTTTAAACATGGGCTCAAATTACACAAAGGTGAATAGTCCTGTCACGATAATATTATCGACTTATCGTATGATATATGGACATGACCTCGATATTGCTCATTGTGTTTACATTCGTGTTTTATTTCCATAAGAATGAATATTATCAACATTTTAGCCAGTCCCGCTGCTTCTGTCCTCTCGTCCGCTCTGTGTCTATGGTTCTGTGTTGAATCTACGCCGTAGATGTTCAACTTCGCAAACAAGCTGTCAACTTTGTGGGTAATTAGCTTGCTAACGTGCTAACATTTAATCGTTGGCTGGCAGACTCCTCGCAAATCTCCTCAGAGGTATTTGTAGTTACAATAATAGGGTTATCAGATTGTACAGTGTCTACTTCTCAATAACTTCTTAAAAATCGAAGCGAAAAAAGTAAAATTATGTTTATCTAGAAACAAAGCCGCTAACTTTATTTTTTACGCAGACCAGGCACAGGTATAAATGCTCACAATAGCGAAGGCTCTGCGTAGATACGGTGCAGCTCCTCCACACACAGAGCGGACAGCGACAGGTGAAGATAACGTGTTACTCGAGATTAACCGGTTTTTTGATTGGTGGTTTTTTCCCCCCTACGACTGCATAATTCCAGCCAGAAAGTCTGAAAGAATAAGTACAAATGGACTTGGTTTCAAAACCGCATTCCACAGCACCGGTGTGGAAAAATTTTAAGCCTAATGAGAGGAGAGCCCATTAACGTGATCGAGTCGGTATGTCGACTTTGTTTAAAAACAGTGACAATTGATTTTACTTATTGTTTTGGTTGTGTGAGTTTATGTTGTATTTCTTGTGGATATTTAATTTTTTTGACATTCCAATTCCAATGTCTAAATATTCTTAAAATTAAAACTTCATTGCTCTTTGAAAGGCTGTACTTGCCCTATGACGGTTTTATATTATCATTATATCAGTGGCATAAAATGGTCTTGAATAAAAATTGATAACCTAGTCCCAAAAGAAATGCACTTTGTGTTGTAAGTCGCTCTGGCTAAGAGCGTCTGCCAAATTTCTGTCATGTAATGGTCTTAAAATGACAATAATATCATTTATCACAATTATTTCTGGGACAATACGAC